>PVJA010001009.1:85669-139385 GCA_004027025.1 Myocastor coypus
AAAAAAAAAAAAAAAAAAAAAAAAAAAAAAAAAAAAAAAAAAAAAAAAAAAAAAAAAAAAAAAAAAAAAAAAAAAAAAAAAAAAAAAAAAAAAAAAAAAAAAAAAAAAAAAAAAAAAAAAAAAAAAAAAAAAAAAAAAAAAAAAAAAAAAAAAAAAAAAAAAAAAAAAAAAAAAAAAAAAAAAAAGAGAGAGAGAGAGAAAGAAAAAAAGAAATAGCTGAATTAATAGCATCTCAAGTAAAAAAACAACTGTGAAGAGGTATACAGGAAATAAAATCAGATATAATCTCTGACAAAATATGCTATATACAAGAGATACATCTAACTCATAAAGAAATTCATAGTCTGAAAGTCAAAGGGTAGAAAACAATACTACATGCCCTAGCAGCTCAGAAAAAAGCAGAGGTAGCAATCCTACTCTCAGATAGTCTCAACTTCGAAACAAGAATGATGAAATGAGGTAAAGAAGGCCACTACATACCCATTAGGGGAAAAATTCAATGAGAAGAGATAACACTAACAAATATGTACGCACCCAACACAGAAGGACACAGCTGTACAAGACGCATCTTAATAGACATAAAAATTCTAACATCCAATACAATGATCCTAATAGGACACCTTAACACCACCTTATCCCAAAAAGATAGGGCAAGCAGACAAAAAGTTAGCAAAGAAATAACAGAACTGAACCAGTACTTGGAGCAAATAGGTTAGTGGACATATACATAGTGTTCTACCCAGCCACTTCTGAATACACATATTTTTCAGCTGATCACAGGACATTTTCTAAAATAGACCACATATTAGTCCATAGGTCATATTTAAGTATTTGCAAGAAAACAGAAATTATCCAGTGCATATTGTCTGACCATAGTGCAATGAAACTGAAAATAAATAATAAACAAAACAGCAAGAACCCTAGAAACACATAGAAATAAAACAGCACTCTCCTCAATAACCAATGTGTTACAGAAAATAATTAAACAATAAATTAATATTTACAATTTAATGAAAGCTCAAACATAACTTATTGAAATTTATGGGATGCAATGAAAGCAGTTCTTAAAAGAAAAATTATAGTTCTGAACTCACACATTAACAAATTCCAGATGGGAACAGATAAATACTCTTATTCTGCACTTTGATCATCTAGAAAAGGAAGAGCAAACCAATCCCAGAACCCAAAGATGGGAGGAAATAATAAAGATTAGAGCTAAAATTAACTCAATCAAGATTAAGAAAATGATACAAAGAATTAATGAATCAAAAGCTCATTCTTTGAAAAATTAAACAAAATTGGTAAGCTAATCTTATCAAAAAGAAGACAGAAAAAAAAACTCAAATTTGAGCAGTAAGGAGTTAAAAGGACAAAATTACTAGAGATCAAGTGGAGATTCATAAAATCATTCATAGTTACTTTGACAATATTTACACTCAGAGAATTAAAGACACAGATGAAATGGACAGATTTCTAAAAAGGTCAAAATTACCAAAACTGAATCAAGAAGATGTAAGAATGCTCAACAACCCAGTAACAGCCAAATACAAAATATAATTTAAAAAAACCTACTAACAAACAAAAGCCCAGTTCCTGATTAATTAACACTAAATTATACAAGAAACTTACAGAAGATATAATTCCAATACTCCTCAAAGTGTTCAATGAAGTTCAAAAGGAAACAATCCTCCCAAAATCATTCCTGAAATATTTCTGTTGATACCCAAACCAGAGAAGCATGCAACTTAGAAAGAGAACTACATGGCAATCTATCTCATGAACATAGATGCAAAAATCCTCAATAAAATCCTAACAAATAGAATACAGAAAATCATTAAGAAGATTATATATCATGACCAGGTAGGATTCATCCCAGCAACACAAGGATGGTTCAATATACATAAGTCTATAAACGTAATACATTATATCAATGAAGCCAAATCCACACATGACATGATCATCTCAGTTGATGCAGAAAGGGTTTTTGATAAAGTCCAACACTCATTCATGTCCAAAGTCATAGAGAAAATTAGAATAGATTCCTTTTAACTCAAGTTTATAAAATCTATCTATGGGGCTGGGGAAATAGCTCCATGGCACAAGTGCCTGCATGTCAAGTGCAAGGTTGTGAGTTTGAACCCTGGTCCCACAAAAATAAAATAAAATAAAATAAAATAAAATGACATAACATAACATAAAATAAAATAAGCTATCTATGACAACCCAGTGGCTGACATAATTCTAAATGGGAAAAACTAAAGTGTTTTACTCTGAGATCTGATACAAGACAAGGATGTCCTCCTATCACCACTCCTATTCAATATAGTTCCTAAATCATTAGCTAGATTAATTAGGTAAGAAAGAGAAATAAAAAAGAATAAGACTAGGAAAAGAAGAAGTTAAACAATAATTATTTGCATATGACAGGATAGTCTGCTTGGAAGACCTAAAAAACTACAACAAGAAACTGTTTGAGGGGGCCATGGAGATAGCTCAGAGGAATAAGTGTTCGTCTGGCAAGTGCAGGGTTCTGAGTTCAATCACTGGTTCTTTACAATAATAATAATAACAATAATAATAAGAAGAAGAAGAAGAAGAAGGAGAAGAAGAAGAAGAAGAAGAAATGATATAAATAATAAAAAATAAAAAGAAGCTACTTGAATATGCAAATTCAGTAGCATAGCACAATACAAAGTTAATGCCCAAAAGTCAATAGCATTCCTCTATAGAGATAACAAACATACTCAGAAGGAAATTAGAGAAACAATACCTTTTACAATAGCACCATGGAAAATGAAATACTTAGGAATTAATATAACTAAAGAAATAAATGATCTTTTCAATGAAAACTACAATACTCTGAAAAAAGAGATCATAGGGGATTTCAGAAGATGGGAAGATATTCTCTGCTCCTGGATAGGAAAAAAGAAATTGTGAAGATGGCCATACTCCCTAAATTGTTACACAGATTTAATGCAATCCCTATCAAAATATCAATATACCTTACAGACCTGGACAAGTCATTCCTAAAATTATTTGGAACCAGAAAAGACCTAGAACAGCAAAGACAATCCTGGGCAGCAAAGATAAGGCAGGAGGCATTACAATTCCTGACCTAAAATTATACTACAAAACCACAATGAAAGAATCAGCATGGTATGGACAAAATAAAAATAGACCTGAGGATCGATGGAATACATTACAAGATACAGAAGAAAATATTGACACACTTAGCCACCTTGTCTTTGACAAAGGGTCGAAACATGTTTACTGCAAGAAAGATAGACTCTTTAAAAATCTCGTGCTACAAAAACTGGCTCTCTACATGTCAAAAACTAAAACTTGAGCAAAGTCTATCAATTTGCACTAAATTAAAGTTAAAATGGATTAAAAATCTCAATATTAAAAGAGAAACACTAAATCTCCTGGAAGAAAGGCCAGGGAGATAGCTCAGTGGCACAGGTGCCTGCCTGGCAACTGCAAAGTGTAACACTTGAAAGAATCAACAAGTGGGACCTCCACTTGTTGAGTTTTTGCACATCAAAAGAAATTACCAACATAATGAAAAGACAAACCAACAAATATAAAAAAAAAATTTAACTAATAAGAATTCAAACAAAGTCATCTATCCAGAATTTATAAAGAACTAAAAAACATTAGGGTCCCAAAATTCAAAGACCCAATCCAGAAATGTGCATCTGAGATGAACACATACTTCTCAGAGAAAGAAATTTAATAAGAGTATAAATACATGAAGAAATGCTCCATGTCACCAGTCATTCATGAAATGCACATTAAAACAACACTTAGATACCATCTCACCCTAGAAAGGATGGTTATCATAAAGAAATCAAGTAGAAAATGTTGTAGAGGTTGTGGGAAAAAAGAACACTTCGTCTCTGCTGGTGGGAATGCAGAATGGTGCAACCATTATGGAAATCAGTGTGGAGACTCCTTTAAAAATTAGCACTGGAAATTCATTCAATCCAGCTTCTGGGAGTTTTCCCAGAAGAACTGAGAACATCATTATCATAGTGATGTTTGTCTACCTGTGTTTATTTATTTTTATTTTATTTTATTTTTTTTTTTTGTCTTTTTGAGACAGGGTCTCACTATGCAGCTCAGGCTGGCCTTGAGCTCACTTTTGTAGCCCAGGCTGGTCTCGAACTCACACCGATGCTCCTGCCTCAGCCTCCCGAGTGCTGGGATTACAGACGTGCGCCACCATGCCCGGCTTCTACCTGTGTTTATAACTGCATGAATTGTGATAGCCAGTACATGGAAACAACCAAAATGCCTATTATCTGAAGAATGGTTGAGAACGATGTGAAGTTTTTATACAATATAACATTACTCCACTATAAAGGATGGTAAGCTAGAAGAGTTTATATATAAGTGGATGTATCTTGTACATATACTCATAAGTGAAATAAACCATACCTACATATGTAAATATGGTATATTCTCCCTAGCATAAGAACATAAAAGAAGAAATAATAAAAGGGAAAGGCATAACACAGCTGAATGGAAATCAAGAACTTAAGGGTTAAACAATAAGAGACAACAAGCAAAATATGTTAAGAAACATGGTGGTTGCAAAACCACAAGAGGAGATCTACTTTTATACGAAGGATAAATTAGTGGTCCTAAAAATCTCCAACAATTTTTTTGTGCCACTCAGAGCATCAGTGTATGACACTAAAATCATTCTTTGAGTGCTTGTTTACAGACCAAAAAATAGAGAAAAAGGGGACTATAAGGACAGCCAATATTTTGGCTCTAGCCCTTCTAGGTCAGTGAGGACTCAGGACATTAGAGAACCTGTACTGTAACAACCTATAACTCAGTGGTGTCCCAAATTTTCTGCTCAAAGGGATTATGGGCTCACAGAGGAAAGGGATCAATGATGTATAGTGTGCCTAAGGAGAATCACCTAAAGAGAAAACTTTCTCTCAGGCTTTCACAGAGAGCAAACTGGTCAAGCAATGGCAGTAACTCATCCAGAGGGCTGACACTGACAAAAGTTCTACAAAACTCTATACATGGTTTCAAGGTAAATCCTGAGGGGATCTAACTGACCTTGTGAGATGCAAAAGTTATATATTTTGTTATACAGCTCTTGCTTTAACTTGGACTTAATCACCCAGCAGAAAATTTTAACCACAAGGCATCAAATGTAAAACCATATTATTATGCTGAACTGTTAAAAGCTTAAGCCAACAGCTTCTGACAATGCCAGTTCTGCTGCTAACACACTACTATTATGGAATATTAGTATGCATACACTAGTTTCTCTTAGTTCAATGAGAAGAAATATTTGTAACAATATTGTTTAGAAAAGTTATCATGTCTGCATCTAGTACTCAGAACAGCTACTATGAAGACAACAAATTGAATTATATTAATTATTGTAGCTGTCCTACTAACATGTTTTGAAACTATCTCATTGTTATTTCTTATTAAAGTAATGAAAAAAAAGAAAAAAATTCACCATGTTACCCCAGGTTCTCATAGGATAATATTTATCAGAATCACTTTGGCTACATTTAATAATTCAAATTCTGATCTCTTAACCTAAGTTTACCTGACTCTTTGAGTGTGAGTTAGAGTCAAAAAGACTCATTTTTCACCAATATCTAAACAACACTAAAGCCAATGAGGAGCACTTCTTTTGAGAAATACTTGGATCTTATATAAAATACATATTTCATTTGAAAATAGTATTTGTTTTTTATCATATGGAGATCCTAAATAAACTCATTTTTACTTGTATGTATAGTTGATTTTTTATTTAGTTCTTTCAATCAGTAAAAGAAATCCTCCCTTAAGATGAGCTTTTTTCACTTTGTGCATTGCACTTCATGAATATATAGTTATACTTACAAAACATTTAGCATGGTTGCTCTAGTGTTTTTTGATAAAGATCCACATAATTCATATACTTGTGCTACTAGAGACTTTTGCAATTATTTAAATTATGATTGAACAGTAAATAGAAATACTTCTATTTTTTTTCTTTTTCTATGAAAATATTTATTTTGAATCCCCAAGAATTTTCTAGCATTTTTTATCATTAGAGTCTTTACATTGGAAAGGAAGAATTTCCTCAAAAATTTTGGGAATACCGAATATATGTATAGTGTTTAATCTCTTCATTGTTTCTACAAGAAACCTTATTTTTTACATATAGTATCAGATAACATTGAAAACACAAATTTGCAAACTTACATAGAATTGAAAGTGAGATAAAACTTAGAAAGTTATGTCTATGTCTTTCAGAAAATTGTTTTCTAGAAGCACTGGAAATGAATAGTTCTAATACCAAATAATAGATAAAATCTAATATTTTCCAAGCTAGGACTTGAGATCTCAGTCTATTTTAAGAGAAAGAAAAGATTGGAAAACATCCCAGAAATGGCATTGTGGGAGCAGGTTGATCCGCCCACTAGTATAAAAAGAATTATGAAGAAAAGCAATCACATTATACACTTATTATATTTAGGTATGACAGTAACATAAAAAGCACTCAATTTTCTTAGAGAAAATAATCAAGTAAGACTAAATTTTATACTATAACTGGATAGTATAATTTCATAGATGCTGTTAAGAATCATGCAAGCAGACAGAACTGCAGGTATTCTTATGCTTTCAGTTGAGTTGTATTTCTAAGATACTTTTAGTTAAATAACCTCAACTTAAATTCCTGCAAAGGAAGAAATTTTGTATCTTCTTTAAATTCTTGTTAATAATAAATGCATAGAATAAATATATTTTATTCATTCTTAAATTCAACTCAAAAACTAAGGACTAAGGTATACAGTACATCATTGGCAAAATCTCCAATCAAAAACTGGGAAATCTGGCTGATTACTGTAGCATCTTCAGTTACCTAAGATGGAATAAGTCAAGCATCCAACTTATTCCAATAAAGAAGGCACGACAGAAAACTGAACTTTAACCTTTCCTTCTAACTGGCCCATTCATGAACTTCATATTTACAAATTATAGCATAGAGAAGCTCTAAAGAAACTTAAAATGTCACCACAAGGATCCTTGCATACTCCATTCACAGACTAATGAACATTGAAATCGATTCTGAATATAAGATAGATGAGTATTATTCTTTATAATCTCTTGATGCTATTTGCATATATTTTTATTCAGCCAGAGATCACATATATAATTTTAAATCCCAGGAAAGAATTCAAACAACTTAGAGCTCTTGGCCACATTTTAATCAGATGAGAAGAAAATCACTAACAAGGTATTGATCATGAAATGAGTACAGAGCATTGTAGATCTATAGTTTTACTTTAAGTTAGTTGGAGAGAAACCCATACAACCATTCTGAATTTCCTTTTCAGTACAGTGTTCACAAATTACATGGAACATGAAATACTTTATTGTAAAACAGGTTTGTCAGGGCTGGCAAGATAGCTTAGTGGACTAAGCGCCTGCTTAGGCAAGTGCAGAGGCCACATGCAGCGTTGCCCTCTCCACGTGCTGTGCTTGCTGCCAAGTCTAGGTGTGATGACACATGTCTGTAATTCCAGCACAGGGTAGGCTGAAAATAGGAGGAATACTATGAGTCCAAATTGCATAGCGAGACCCTGTACCATACACTAAATAAATAAACAAATAAAGCTTTGTGTTAGATGATTTTAACCAACTAATATAATTATTCTGCACATATTTAAGGAAGGATGATTTTGTCAGAATTTCAGAGAAGATCTAATACCAGTGATTTTCAAACTATTTCATGAAATAGGGAAATAATAATTCCAAATGAATTCCATAAAGCCAATATAATTCTAAAATCTAGAACATAGATTCAAAAATCCTGAATAAAAAACTGTGAAAAAAAATCAAAAACGCATTTAAAAATTCAAAATATCATGATCGAGATATCATGATCAAGTTAATTTTATCCCAGGGATGCAGAGTGGTTTCATATGTGCAAATAGTTAAATATAATACAGCATATAAGCAAAATCAAGAATGAAACACATGTGATCATCTCAATACATATAGAAAAGGCTCCAACAAAATTCAACATTCCTTCACTGTGAAAGTGATAGAGAACTAGAGGAATCTTATGTCAGTATAATAAAGACAGTGTATTTCAAATCCATTGCCAGCATCATACTGAATACAGGAAAGCAGGAAGTATGTTTTCTAAAATCGGGAATGAGATCAGAGTCTGCATTTCCACCTCTTGTGTTCAGTACAATCCTTGAAAATAGGCAGAGAGCAATTAGGCAAGAGAAAAACGACAAAAGGGGCACAAACAGGAAAGGAAAAATTTAAACTAACTTGAAACACTAAAAACTCCACTGAAAGTCACTTACATCTAATAAAAGAAATACAATAATGTAGCCAGACATAACATTCACATGGAGAAATCAATAACTTTTTAATATGGCAATAACAAACTACCAAGAGAAAAATCAGGAAAACAATTCCATTCATATAGCATCAAAAAGAAAAATTACTTAGGAAAGCAATCTAATCAAGGAGGTGAAAAGTCTTTAAAATGAAAATTAAAGAATATTAAGGTCAGCCAGATAGCTCAGCAGATTAAAGTGCCTGCTTAAGCAAATGCAGGGACAGGAGTTTGGTCCCCAGGGTGCCGTACCAGTTCCACCCCCAAGGCTTGCTGAGATGGCAATTGAAAATGGACATGGTGGTGTCTGCCTATAATCCCAACACTTGGTAGGCTGAAAAGAGAAGGGTCACTACCAGTCCCATCTGTGTAGTGAGACCCTGTAGTCCCTGTACTAAATACATTTTTTTTAAAAAATGAAAGAAAGAAAACTATAGAAAATTGAAGAAAGAATTTGAAGAAGACACTAGAAGATACAAAGCTCTCTCATGTTCATGAATTGATAAAAAAAATTGTTAAAATGGTAATATTACCAAAAGTGATCTACAGACCTCATGCAATTCCTATCAAAATATCAGCATTGAATAAGTAGAAAATAAATTACTAAGATTTGTATAAAATACTAAGGTCTTAGATTGGTCAAGGTAGTTCTAAATAAAAAGACCAAAGCTGCAGATACCATAATGCCCTACTTCAATGCATTCTACACAACGATATAACAAAAATCATAGTACTTAAATAGAAACAGACACGTAAACGAAAGGAATCAAAGTATGCAGAATCAAAGCCAGGAAGTCAGTATGGATGTTTCTCAAACAGCTAAAATATAAAGCTACTATTTCATCCATCTATACCATACTTTGGTATATTCATGGAAGATTTACAGTCAGCAAGCAATAGACATACTTGTGTAACAATTTTTATTGCATACCAATTCACAAGAGCAAAGCTGTAGCACTGGGGAGATAGCAGTGTAAGCGCCTGTGTGGCAAGTGCAAAGAACAAGGTTCAATCCCTGGTACCACATGCCCTGCCAGCCCTGGGCACGGAGTTGGCCACAGAAATTAGGCATGTAGTGCACAGCTGTAATCCTGGAGCTGGGAAGGCTGACACAGGAGGATCACTATGAGTCTGAGCTGGATAGCAAGACCCTGGACCTAGTTAATTAATTACTTAAAATCTTTTTTAAAGAAATTTTTCAAAGGCTAAGCTGCAGAAACAGCTTAGTTACCTGTCAACAGATAAATACAGAAAGAAAGTGTAGTGTATGTTCATAATGGGCTATTGTTCAGCCATAAACAGAATACAATCACATCATTTACAGGAAAATGGATAGACCACCTACGGATCATCATTTCAAGCAAAGTAAACTATACTCAGAAAAAAAAATATTGTATATTTTTAGCTGATGTTCAATTTTAAAAATGAAATCACATAAAAATTAGAAAGGAGACTCTTAGAGGAAAAGAAGGAATAAAAGGTAGGCTAAAAGAAGGCTAAATGGGAGTGGAAACCATCAAAATATACTATGCAATGCACAAATCTGCCAAGGGACACTCATTAATATGCACAACTAATATACACTAATAAAATGTAGATTAAACAATGATATGATACTTGATAAGCTAGGAATATTAAATGTTTTATTTGCAATGTTTTCAACTCATATGGGATTTATCTTGGCATAGCCACGTCATAAATTGAAGAAATATGGCTGTAAACTGTGCTTATTAAAGGATCTAAATTTTGTAAAATAAGGCTTCGCTAAAGAAAAAGGGGGATGTATTTGCCCCTGTCGCTGAGCTAAACACTCATGGTAGATTATTTGTCCCTTCAGTTCCACACATCCGACCAAGTCTGATCAGGACTGTAAGGCATTTGGTGGGCATTTGAACACGCAAAAGACACAGACTACCACATTTACCTCCAACTCTGCCTTGTCTCCATAGCAGAATAAGAGAATGAGGTTCTGTACATATATATATTTACCTAAATTCATGCTTCTACTCTATCATATGCTTTTGAATCATTTTTTTCATATTTCTCAGTGTGAAATACTTCTGAATGATATTTAATCAGAATCTTATCTGAGGATTCTATTTTTATCTGAGGATTCTAATAGAAAAAATAGTTACAAAATTATCAGTTAATACCATGCTAAAAATAAAATTTGCTAAACTGCACAAAGCCCAAGGGTTGTTTCTCTTGTGTTGATACATCTTACAGATCCTGTTGGCCTCCCTTACCCTATATTCCAGTCTTCATTTCATCATTCATCATAAGCTCAAAACAGTGTCGTACCCTAATCTCATACTACATGCTTGCTTTTCTGATCTAGAACCCTGCAGCAGAACAGAACTCCCTACAGAAAGGATAGAGACAGGATCCACCCAGCTGACCCAGGAACAGAACATCTTGCCAGAGTGGCAAAGCAGGTTCACCAGCAAGGGCTGCAGCAAGAAAACGTGGAACACAGCAGTGAGACCCAAGTCACGACCAGCTGGATGAGTTCAAACTTGGTAGATCTGGACCTGATGTTAAGGTAAGAATTCTACCAAAACTCTACACCAAAGGTAAGAAGACAGACCTACACACAATGACAAAGAGAAGGAGCAAAATGCATTCTTAGACCCTGAGCCCACCCAGAACAAATGCAGGAGACAAGAGCAAGAAAGAAATTGGATACCACTCATTAGAAATCTCTGTGATAATAGCATATGAGGTAAAGAAACAACTGCAGAAACATATAAAGGAAATCAGATCAGAAATAATTTCTGAAGTAAAAAAAGAAATGATAACTATAATGAAAGAAGGATGAATTGCTCCTAAAGAAGACATTGGTAAAAAAAAAAAAAAAAAATTAAAGGACACTAGAAAAAAGGCAGAATCCATGAATGAGCAATATAGAAAAGTAACAGAATGCACGAAGCAGATTCAAACTGCTATACAGGAAATTAAAACCTGTCACAAGATGGCAAAACCATTTGAATGAAAGTGAAAATAGACTTTCAGACTTTGAAGATACCTTTGCACTTAATGAAAAGGTAAGAAAACATATCTTAAAAACAATTAGGGGCCTGAAGAGATAGCTCTGTAGAATAAGTGCTTGCCTGACAGGCACAAGGGCCTGAGTTCAATTCCTGGTTCTGGGGTGAAAACAAGTAAAAAAAAAAAAAAAAATGATGCAAGAAAAAATAATTCAACACCTGTAGAATGACACAATGATGAACATCAGTGAGAAACAAGGAGACAATACAAACGATATAAAAAGAATATGGACAGAAGTAATAGCAGAAAATTTCAAAAATATAAGGAAACAATCTGACATTCAGTAACCAAAACATATAGAAGTCCAAATAACATCAGCCTAATTTAAACCACACCTAGATATATAATAGTCAAGATCCCATAAATTCAGCACAGGAACAGAAAACTAAAAGCCTCTAGAGAAAAGAAACAGATCACATTCAAAGGAAAACCCATCAGAATAGCAGCAGATTTCTCTTCACAAACCATCAAGTCAAGAAAAAAATAGAGCAAAGTACTTCAAGTCTTGCAAGAAAGCAAATTCCAACCCAGACTGATATACCCAGCAAAGCTCTCTTTCAGGTTTAATGAAGAATTGAAATACTTCCATGACAAAGAACAGCTGAAGAATTTCATGACAAACTCAATCCTACACAGACTACTAAGAGATATTTTAGAGAGATCAAAATTACTACAGCTCCATAAAGGATAAAATAACCCACCAAATATGACAAACAATTAAACATAGGCAGAAAAGAGGTATACAAAATCAATCTTTTAGCTATTCTTTGTATAAAGCAGCAAAATATTTCCATCAGCATACTTTAGAAATGAGCTTCTCCTGCATGCTATGGGTCATGATTCTGTCCAGATCTATAGGGAGGATATCAAGGAAATAGCAGTAGCTCAGTCCCGCAAGTGACACCTGGCCACCACTAAGCATCATGAAAATTGTCTATGTCCATGACATACCAGAACTTTGGGCGATATCCTATCCCTAAACCGTTGGAAGTGGTGGTCATATATTTGCCATTCCAGTATTTATTTATGTTTATTCTCAGCAATTCTTTACTATCATGAAAACTTTTTCTTAATTGAATTATTTTGATATTTAATTTTGAATTAATATTTAATTAGTTTTCTGAATATTACTTAATCTTAATTTTTGTTTTAAGCTTTATATTGTATCTTTGACTTTAACTTACAATCTACTCATGAGGCATGATATATTTTCTCCTAGCATTAGAAACTTTTAGAAGTATATTTCCATGGACTTTATATTGCTTCTTTGACTTTTATGTATAAGTGGGTTTTCCCCTAACTTTTGGTGGAACCAGGGATTGAACTCAGGCCCTTGCACTTGCCTGGCAAATGCTTATTCTGCTGAGCTATTTCCCCAGCTCCCACTAATGTGTCTTTTTTACTCTTTCAGTCCTTTGAATTAATCTAGTTTCTTACATGCTTAGTCTTTTATTTTCTAATATGAAATAAGATGTTACTTAATTTTGTTCTTCCATATTATATCATTAAGATATATACTTTAACGATTGTTTTCCTTTGCAATTAATTTTAGACAATTTCATTTTTCTGCATCTTGGTATGGTTTTATTCAAATTTCTTGTGTGAAAGATTCTGATTTTTTGAAAATTTGCTGTAATTTCAACTAAATTCAGAAACTTCAAATCTTTAAATATTTATTGCCTACCCTTTCTACTTTCACAATTCTAATTATATGAATATAATTTTCTTGATTTTGGCACAGAGTGAACTATCATATGACTGAATTGTAAGTACTTTCTTCATTTTTATTTTATACAGTTTTTATTGTTATATTCACTTAAGTTTGTAAATTATTTACAATGTGCAATCCATTGTTAATCTCATGCTATGTGTTCATTTCAGAAATATTTCTCTAGCCAGGTGTGGTGGCGCATGCCTGTAATCCCAGCACTTGGGAGGCTGAGGCAGGAGGATCAGTGTGAGTTCGAGACCAGCCTGGGCTACAAAAGTGAGCTCAAGACCAGCCTGAATTGCATAATGAGATCCTATCTCAAAAATAAATAAATAAATAAATAAATAAATAAATAAATAAATAATTCTCTAAAATTCATTCTGTCTACATCTTAAATCTTTAATATTTCACTATTTGCCTACAATTTTAATATGCTATATTGTTATTCATTTTCAATAAAGTTAATGAGAAAAACAAATTAAAAAATAAAAATCGTATTTTAAGATGTCCAAGCTGGATTGTGGCATGTGCTTGTAATTTCAACTGTTAGGAGACTGAAAAGGTCAGGTTCAAAATCAACTTAGATAAAATAGCAAAACCCTGTGTCAAAATTTAAAAAATAATAATTTCAATTGAACCAAAGACTTAAGTCTCAAGAGCAAACATTAAATTCTTAAGCATAGGTGATTTTAAGAACTTTGGAGGATCCTGGGCAGCTTTCAGGATTGGTAAGATGTAATCTTTAGCTCCCCGAAAGCAGTTATGGAGCTTCTGTTGATGCAAGTGCAACCTTTTAAGAACTTAGGAAGACTTGAAGCAGCCTGTTGGGACACTGGAGAGCTGTGATCTATGGGCACACAGTGCAGGCAGGCATGGAGCTTTCCTGGTACTACTTAAGAACTTTGTAGGACTCTGTGTGGAGCTCTAACTATTGTAAGTTCTGACCGTTAGCACCCAGTATATAGGCATGAAACTTGTGCTGGTGTTGGTCCAAACTTTAAGAAATTAGGAGGAATCTGAGCTGTGGAACTCTGGAAGGTACCAACTGTGGGCCCACTGTGCACAGGTATAGAGCTTCCCTGACAAATGGTCCATCCATTTAAGGACATAGGAAGACTCTGGGTAGCCTAGAGGACTATGACAAGCTTCATCTCTTGACCGCCAATGTGCAGATGTGGAGATTTTTCTGATTCTGGTCCAGCCATCTCAGAATTTAGAAAGATTCTGAGTGGTTCATGGGATACTGGTGCATCCAGCCCACTCCTACCGCCTACACTGAACCTTTGTTGAGTATCAACCAATCAGCCACCATTAGTAGTAAGAGCCTTGGAGAGCCCTACTTTGCTCCCCACTGTAGCAGAAACCTTATTGACATATGCCTCACTATTCTCTCAACATTGCTAAGCCTGGGTGATCACAGAAATCTTCAAAAATGCCAAAATGCAGGAGTAAAAGGCAATCTCAATTCTCTAGCCCACGCAGAGAAAAGCCAGGAGATATAGACATCCAAGAACTTGGAAATCTCACACCTGAAATTTCTAAATGATAGCAGACAAAGTAAAGGAACAAGTCCATCAGGCTCTAGAAGAAATAAAATCAGAAATAATTTCTCAGGCGCAAAAAGAATTGACCACAATCGTGAGAGAATTGCACAGCACAGTTAATGAAACAATAGATTTTTAAAAATAAAAGAGAATAGAAAAATGATGAAAATACTGAAGGAACAACACAGGAAAGAGTTGGAATGCATGAAACAGATTGAAACAGATATTAAGGAAATTAAGAACTCCATTGAAAACTATCAAAACTGCTTGAATGAAACTAAGTATAGACTCAGACCACTCAGACTACAGTGATGTAGCTAATGAATGTGAACGAAATGATCTCTTAAAACTATCAAGGAATCAGGAAATAACAATTAAGTAGCTATGAGATGACACAAATAAAAATACTATAAGAATAATAGGTGTCAATCAAGCAGCAGGACACTCAGCAGAAAAGTTTAACCATGAGGCATAAAATGTAAAGCTAGATTAGTATGCTCAGCTATAAAAAGCTTAAATCAACAGCTTCCAACATTGCCAGTTTCACCAATAACCCACTGTGATTATCAAACATTGGATTATGTATACAACTATTTTTTCTTGGTTCAATGAGAAGAAATTTTTTGTACCAATAATGATTAGAAAAATTATCACGTCTATATCCTGTGCTCTGTATAACTACTAGGAAGACAACAATATGCATTACATCAAATAATGAGAGTGTACTACTAATGTGTTTTGAAACTGTTACATTCTTCTTTCTTATTAAAAGTAATAAAAAAATAAAAAATGAAGCAGCAGGAGACATCACAAATAACATAAAGACACTATTTGTAGAAATACTGTCAGAAAATTTTCCAAACATGACAAAAGAAACTGACATGTAGTAGGCAAGGCACATAGAATTTCAAATGGCCACAGTCAAAATAAATTTATACCTACACACATAATAATCAAGATATCAGAAATCAAGCGAAAGAGTATAATACTAAAGGCTATTGAAGAACTGGGGAGAAAGCCTGGGGATCTAAGCACTTGCCTGGAAAGCTGAAGGACCCAGGTTTGATCCCTGCTACTGTATATCATGTCGGCCACTCACTGGGTGAGCAATATAGGCCACCAAGATGGGACATGGCAGTGTATGTCTGCTTCTCCACTGCTGAGCAGACTGAAAACAGGAGGACCACTACGAGTCTGAGCTGCATAGTAAGACCTGCAACAAACACATAAATAAATAAATAAATAAATAAATAAATAAATAAATAAATAAAAATTTTAAAAGAGAAACCTGCTGGAGAGAAGAAGCAGATCACCTATAATGGAAAACCCATCAGAATTATGGTAGATTTCTCAACACAAATCATGAAATCAAGAACTTGGAGTGAAGTATTTCTGGTCGTAAAAGAAAATAACTTGCAACACAGATTGAAGTACCCTCAAAACCTATCTATCAAACTCAATGAGGAAATAAGACGCTTCCATGATAAAGGACAATTAAGAAAAACTCATGAACATCAAAACAACCTTACAAAGAATACTGACAGATATTCTAGAAAAAGAGAGGAACAACAACATTTTCAACTGCACGTGGGACAGAGAGCATTCCTAAGTAAATGCAAAGCAATTGAAATTAGCTCATGCTGGACCAGGGAGATAGTTCAATAGAATAAACACGTTCCTGGAAAGCTCAGGGTCTTGAATTCAATCCCCAGTTCTGCAAAAAGAAAAAGAAAAAATAAATGAAATTAGTCCACGCATACTATCTGACATAGTGCAATAAAACTTAAAATTATCGACAAAATAAACCACAAAAACACCATATACACATATAAATTAAGTAACAAACTAGTAAACAACCAGGAGATCACAGATGAAATCAAAGTAAAAAATAAAAATTATTTACAATCAAATGAAAGTTCATGTACAACTTACTGAAACCTAGGGGAAACAATGAAGGCTCCCTTAGGAGGAAAATTTATAGTAGTGAATTCACTCATTAAGAAAACCGAACAATGCCGGGCGTGGTGGCACACACCTGTAATACCAGCACTCAGGAGGCTGAGGCAGGAGGATTGGTGCGAGTTCGAGACCAGCCTGGGCTACAAAAGTGAGCTCAGGACCAGCCTCAACTGCATAGCGAGACCCTGTCTCAAAAAGACAAAAAAAAAAAAAAAAAAAACTAACAAGCTCAAATAAATTATTTTATTCTGTGCTTTGCACTTTGGGTTATGAGAAAAAGAAGAGCAAGTCAAGCCCAAAGCCTAAAGAAAGCAGGAAATTATAAAGTTTAGAGAAGAAATTCATGTAATAGAGACAAAGAAAACAGTACAAAAATAAATGAATGAAAGTATTGGTCCTTTGAAAGAATATATGAAATTGATAAACACTGAGCCAACCTAAGCAATAAGGGGAAAGAAAAAGTCAAATTCAGGCAATGGGGAATGAAAAGGATGAAGTAACTATAGACCCTAGAGAAATTCATAAGTGCATTAATATCTACTTCCAAAATTTCTACCCCTGCAGGACGGAAAACAGAAGAAATGCACAGTTTCCTAGATACATATGAAATGCCAAAGTTGAGTCAAGAAGATATATAAACTTCAAGTGACACACTAATGAGAAACGAAATTGACAATATAATAAAAACTATACCTCTCAAAATAGAGGAACTCAGATTCCAATGAATACACAGCTGAATTTTGTAAGAAATTTAGAGATTTAATTCCTACTTTTCTCAAACTCTTCTATGAAATTCAAAGATAAAGACTTCTCCCAAACTCATTCCTGGAGGCAAGTATTACTCTGATTTCAAAACTAGGAAAAGATGCAACTAAAAAAGAGAGCTACAGGCCAATCTCTCTGATGAATATAGATACAAAAATCCTGAATAAAACGCCAGCAAAGCAGAGTGCAGCAAACCATCAAGATTATATATTACAGCCATGTGGGATTCATCCCAGAAATGCAGAGATGACACAACATAAGTACATCAATAAATGTAATGCACCACATCAATAGAGCTAAGATCAAAAATAACATGATACCTCAGCAGATGCAGAAAAGGCAAATTCCAACACTCATTCATGATCCAACACTTCATCCTACAGAGAACTGGATTAGATGGTCTCAATTTCAACCTGATAAAGCCATCTGTGAGAAACCAACTACCAGCATTAAATGGTCAAAAACTGAAGGCCTTAACTTTAAAATTGGGAACAAGACAAACATGTCCATTGTACTCCTGTACAATATAGTTCTAGAATCATTAGCCAGAGAAATTAGACAAGAGAAAGAAATAAAAGGAATAATGATTAGAAAAGAAGTGAAATTATCATTATTTGTAGATAACATATTTTACATATAGTACCCAGAAGAACTTCACCAAGAGTCTTACAGATTTAATGACCAAATTAAATAACATAGCAGAATGCAAAATAAACACTAAACAAAAGATTATAGTTCTCTGAGAAAAAAATTGAAAAGGATTTGAAAAAACAGCAAAACATGTATCTGGATAAGAAGATCCAACATTGTAAAAATGTTATCCATACTCCCAAAATTGTTATGCACATTCAATGCAATCCTGATTAAAATACCATTAACATACCTCATGGAGCTGCTAGAGAACACTTATCTCTAACTCATTTGAAACCAGAAGAGACCCATAATATCAAAATCAAAGCCTGGTAAACAATGAAAATCAGAATGTATCATACTTCCTGACCTGAAATTATACTATAAAGTTACTGTGATAAAATAAGAATGGTGCTGGCATAGAGACAGACCTGAGAATCAATGGAACAGACTAGAAGAGGCAGACACAATTTCAAACATACGCAACTGCCTTATCTTTGATAAAGAAGCCAAACATGCTCCCTGGAAGAAAGATAGCCTCCTTAATAATTAGTGCTGGAAAAACTGGTTTTCTACATACCATTACTCTAAACTACAGTCAAAATGGATTGAAGATTTGAATATTAAAGCAGAAACTCTAAATGTCCTACAGGAAAGCATTGACAGAAATCTTAAAGACATAAGGGTAGGTAAAAAGTTCATGAACAAAGAGGAAACTGCACAGGAATTACTTCAAAGAGTCAGCAACTGGGATCTCATCTTTTTGAAAACTGTCTGAACTTCAAAGGAAGTTTCCAACAGAATAAAAAGAAAATTCACAAACTTGTAAACAATTATAGCTGACTGTTCCACTGACAAAGTCCTTCTATCCAGAACATACATGGAATTTTTTTTTAAAAAAGGCCCGCCCAAATTCAAGGATCCAATCCAAAACTAGGCATCTGAGAAGAATAACACTTTTCAGATAAAGAAATATAAATGGCAAAGAAATATAAGAAAAAAATATTCAACATCATTGTTCACTAGAGAAATACAAATAAAAACAATACTGAGATTCTATCTCACCCCAGAAAGAATGGCTAACATGGAGAAGTTAGATAATAATAAACATTGGATGGGCTTAACTGAAATAAATCTGACCTGAATCTGAAAATATATTGTGTCCTTAGTGTGAGAACCTGAAAGAGAACATGGAATCAGAAGCGTTCAATAGATACTGGGATAAGGAAATGAACTTACTCAAAAGGAAAGTTACTGAGTTGAGGAAAAAGACAGGAGAAAGAGTAGAGAGAAGGAATATCTATGTATGCAAGTCCTATGGTTTTGACATCTCTTCTGTGGATTTCTTTAGGTCCATTGAAAGGAGCACAAAATGTTCAATTGTTTTTGTCTCCTTTTTCAAATGTTTCTTATTTTTCTCTTAATTTCTTATATGTTTTTTTTTTTTTTGCTTCTTTCTTCCAATTTGGCATGCATATATCTAGTAAATGAATAACTGGTTAGAAGACAACATTGTATTGCAATAAACACTGTGAAATTCATATCACTTTGTTAAATGACATTTTTTATCACTTGTAATTTTTTTCTGTTTTAATAGTATTTTATACTCTTTAAAATTAAAAAGAATTAGCACAGTCAATATTTTCTACATGAGAAATTCAAAATTTAAATAATGACCAAAATTAAAATATAGATAATAGGAAATATGGAAATACATCTTTTTTTTTAACTGGAAGGGAAACAAGAGATCGAAAGGGTCGAGGATAAGAAGGTAGTGATAAAATTTAATATGTGTTACATACATGTATCAGCTCTATACATATAAGGAATATAATCATTATGTACTGCTGTAGGGGGTGACTAAATCTGGAAACTGATCATATCTGTGCGAAAAAGACAAGGCCAAAGCAATAAAGCTACTTTTGCCCTGAGAAAAGCATTGTTTTAGTTACTTTTCTCTCACTGCCAAGATAAAAAATATATCTGATGTCCAAAATGCAGTAACTAAAGGTTTATTTACTCAGAGTTCATGGAGATTTCATTCCATATTTCCCTGGATCCAAGGCAAAGTGACACATGGGAGAGAGCAAAATCTCATGGCAGCAGAAAACAGCAAAAGCAGCAATGCACCAGAGTAGCATTAGAAAGTAAGCCTCTCTCTCTCCCTTATATTGTATGCAGGATATCAGCCCCTGAGTGGGTGTGTCACTGACATTCATAATCTCAGTACTGGAAATCAAAATCTCTAAATCAATCAAATATCTCCAGGAGCTGCCCCATTACTGCATAAGGCTTGGGGGGGGGGTTGTCTAGGCACAAAAAGTAACAAGCATCTTGTCTTGCACAAATCCAGTTGTTAGCCATTAGAAAATCCTGTGTCAATTGATACTAACTTTGTAAAAAAAAAAGTATAAATAAATGCTCCTACAGTGCTTGTTCATTTCTCCTCCCATCAGGAGAGAGGACCTCCACCTGAACTCACCTCCTGTATCTTTTCTCATCAGGACTACTGAAAGCCCAACAAGTCGTGACACACTGCTAACATATACTAATAAAATACACAATTTGAAAAAAAAAGAAATACCATAAGTGATACACAACCATCTCCCTGAGAAGTACCCTTTCCTCACTTGGGCTGGGCCACATAATCGGGAGTCTGCCACCACTCCTTCCTTTCCAGCTCTTCTTTACTCTCTTGAGATTATTTTCTTTTAATCTTTTTTATTTTAAGTGGAAAAAAAACACATAAACGATAAAACAAAATTTCAAAACAAGAGAAATAGAGAGTTACAGTGATTACTAGATTGTGTATTGTTATCTTCAAAGTAGTTGCCCAGAATACAAGATATTGGCATGACAAATTGGCCCAACAATTTTAGCTCAAACCTTTCTTTATGAAGAACTAAGAGGAATTAGTAGTATAATTACTGTAACTATTTTATATATTTTTTTCCTTACCTCTTTCTTCTTTTCTCCTTTCCCCCTTCCAAGTTGTCTCCCTGGTGTGAGAAGCTAAAAGAGTAAATAAGATCCAAAATGCATAATAAATATTTTGTAATGTAAACAAACTGCTCAAAAAGAATGAGTAGCTTGGGTTTCCTTTCCAATAGAAGGTGGTAATTTCTTTCTTTTTTCTATCTTTTGGTGCTGGGGATCAAACCCAGGATTTCATGTACGTTGCTCTCCTGATCTGTGCCCCACCATCATTTGTTCAAAAGAGAAGTCTATAATGAAGCCATGAAGCAAGGAGTAAAAGAAATATAAAATCAAACGTTATTCAATTTTCTGAAGAGGCACAAGCACAAACTATTTTTTAAAAGATGGATCCTTTAGCTAATTTCAAAATAAATACTTTTGTCAAATAGAAGATCTATCTTAAGTAACAATACAAGGCAGTCTGGAAAGCAGACATTGTGGAGATATATATACATAAGGCAAAATTACTACTCAGAATGCAGAGTAATCCTCTTACATGCACAAAGCAAAACATACACAAAAATATCAAAAAATAATTTAAAACAGCATGATTTTATATAATAGTATTATGTAACAGTACAACTGAAACAATTATAGGTACTTATTCAGTCATAAGCTAGATGTATCTCAAAAATCTAATACTGAGTGAAAAAAATTAAATTGTAAAATGCTAAACGTATTCCATCATCAGTCTCAGTTTAACCACTTCAGCTTGCATAATTTATATACAAATATATGTTAGCATTGTCCACAGAAAACTAGCTTCCCATTTTGAAACTAATTTAACTGAGGTAGGTGTACTTTCTGCATTTTATAGCATAAAGAGAGCTTCAGGTCTATGGTTGACTTAATAGTGACTTTAATTTCTGTTTTATAGAAAATTAAAGTTTATTTTTAAAAGAAATTACTTCAGAAGATTTTATATGAAATTCTTACTGCCAAGTAAGTTTAGGCAAGGGAATCATTGTGAAAGCATATTATATTTTAAAATGATAAAAGTAAGCCAAAAATTTGGTATTATCCACTTTTATCATAAACAGTTTTGAAAATCTTCCATTGATAACATCTCATATGTAAGCGACATGAGATTGCAAACTTATCCATGATTTCTATGTTTTATATAACTCCAAGCCAACACTATGAAACAGTGAGAATTATTTGTAACTTTGACATTGTAATAACATAATTTTAATAGGACCAGAAATTATTAGCAACTTCTCTTATTTAGCCCATAAACAAACATACCAAATTTTCTATTGAACTAAGAAAAATTATCTTTGCTTTAAATGTATGAGTAAATTCACAATATACAGATAATTGATGAGAACAGTGAGAGTCCATAGCTTTTTTATAGTAAGAAATTTAAGTTTCACTAATTGCAGTTTCCTTGGAAGCATAAAGGTCTATATTAAATCTTGTCACATTTTAATCTACATTTAATTATCATAGATCAGTCTTCAAATGCCTACTGATGAGAAAGAAAATCACACAGCATATGGTAACCAAGGAGTGCAGAAAATGTTGCAACACTTCTCTTCCTTTGCTCCCATGATAGAGCTAATCAATATTCCCATCTAGTTGCCCAAAATAGACAAACTCATGATATATTAAAACCATCCTTCTACTAGTCACTAACACTTACAGTTTGCATGAGAGCTTTTGTTCTCTTGTACCTTGCATTCAACCAGAGAACTCTTGTGATGTTTATATTTCTGTGTGAGAACCTCATGAAATTACTGACTCCTGTAATACACGTCAGGATGGTTCAGCACCTTGAAAACCGTTAGTCTGTGGTTTACTACCATACCACACATATCCATCATTGTACCTATCACACCTTCCAAGGAAATTCTGTGCAGTTTCTGCTACAAAAACGAGCCACAGCTTCCCCTTCTGCAGAGAAAGCCGGGACCTGCATCACATAGGGAACCTATCTTAATGCCTCTGGATAGAGATCCATGGAAAACGGGTGCCTATTGAGACATCTTTCTAGTTGTTCAGTGTCCCAGAATTGGTTTATTGTGAAATCTTAAGAGTTCGTCTGTAATTCTATCTTGTACCTTGTTACTATTCAGAGGATTGGGTATTAGCAGTGGGAATTGAAAGTAAAATAAAGTGCAAATAACTAGAGGCTATGAGGGGAAGCTGAGCACATGATTGTCCACTTCAATTTTTCAAGAAGAAATGAGAAGATGAGGATGTCAAGGAGAAGAAAGATAGTAACAACAAAAAGGCTCTGGCTTCAGTAGCAAGAGGAAAGAAAAAAGAAAGAGAGAGAGACAGAGAGAGAGAGACAGAGAGAAACTGATCAGTAATACCAGCATAGTACTAGACAGAGTGGCCCTCAGTGGATGTACCAGCTCGGTTCTGCTCAGGGACCCACTTACCACAATTTACATCTTACACAAGACCTCCATTCTCGTTACAAAATACAAAACATTGTCATTTTCCACTATATCGTAAAATACAATGAGCCTTACAGAATTAATGAAAACTACATGACAGATTTAGGTACTTTAAAAAATTGTCATTTAAATCATATCATTCTAATGTATCTTTATGATAAATGTTTATGTTTACCAATACTTTTCTGGCTAAATCACCAATCCAAACAAAGTGGAAAATGCAAAACCAAGCAGTCCAAGAGGGTGGTAGAGTACAATACCCCTTCATCATTTGAATGGGCAATCGAGCCGTGCCAATTTTTTTACAAAAGAAAAAGAAAAAACAAAGAAGAGAAAACAATATAGGCAGAAGTACTCAGGTCCTATTTTTGAACTTGTTATTTTTTTCATTTTTCATATATGAATCAATAAAATAATAAAATAATACCTAGTAGTCAAGTGGGAGAAAAAAATCTCAAAATATTTTCAAAAGTGAAGTTGCACTTATAGAAAAGGTAAGGAACAGTAACTGAACAAAAATTCCCAAGTGATACTAAATTCCCCATGTAACTTATTTATAGTTCAAATAAGAATTACATTTTTTTACTTTTACAGTAAAGAAAAATATCAGCAGAGTTTTCTAAAGAGCTTCTGCCTTTTATGCTTCAGTTATAAATGAGTCAATGGCCATAAATAAAAAGGAAACATAAAATTATTTCTTCTGAGATACACATAGTACTCACTTTTAGTTCCAAGGCTAGTACTCATAATGTATTTTTTGCTATAAAATTCTAAACTCTTCTTATGATTTCATAGATTTTATAGTCACCTATACAATTGCTAAATTTCTCTGTATGATTATATTACTTGGCTTTTCACTACTAAAACAGAATAGCTGATACCATAATTTAATGGAGAAGAGGTTTGTGCCACTTGAGTTCATGAGTTTAGAGGTTTTTGTGAGGATTGGCAACTCCAGGACTCAAACATCATGGTAAAGGCTGCCAAGAGAAGCTGTTCAGTGATGGTATCCGAGAAGCAGAACAGAAGAGCCATAGAGGGGGTGGCGAGGAGCCAGAGGCCATCCCCAGAGGCACACCCCATGGCCCACTTCCTGCAGTTGTGTCTCATTTCCCAAGAAACCATTCACTGTGGTGCTTTCCATAAGCAACTCACCGGTGAAGGGGTGTCTGCACAGCCCAGTCCTCCCCTCATGCAGTCAAGTGACTGACTCTGTGAGAAGCCACACTGGGAGAAACAACACAATGAGAAATGAAATTTTATCAAGTATTCTCTTTTTTCATCTTCCTCAAGCAAATAACATTGAGGCGTTTCCCATAATTCTTTTAATTCACATTTCCCTAAACAATAATTATAATTAAAAAACAGAGTGCAAATAAATTTATCCACAGTAAATAAAACTATAAGAGCACAGGACAGTGTAATTAAAAATAAGCTTGTTTTTCTGTCAATCAAATTTATATATACTTTATATTCCTGGCACTTGATTTCTTTCTTTACTAATTGTACACTGAGTATAAACAAAATTTTGCTAAAAATGTCAGTTTCTCCCAATGTACAAAAAAATTGAGAGCAGTGTTGCTGTGATTTGGGTGCTTGTATCCTTTCCAAAAATAATATTGAAGTGTAATTCAACAATACAAAAATATTAAAGGGTGAATCTTTCAGAGAAGTGAATGAGTAATGGTGGTCCTCCCCTCGTGAATGCTTTTCACTTTTATCTCTTTTCCTGTGGGAGGTAGGAAAATCTTTTCACTCCTATTATAAGAACACAGGAGGAATTTTGTGTCAACAGACATTGAATATCACTGCCAAGATCTTGTGTTTCTCAGCCTCTAAAATTGCAAGAAATAAAGTTTTGATGCAATACTTTACCCCATTTAAGATATTCTATCATATCAGCATAAATGGTTTAAGATAGAAATTAGTTCTAGAAAAAATTAACCACAATTTCCCCCTCCACAGAAGAGAAGATCACGTTCTACATCATGTAGTTCATCTCCTCTATTTTGTATTTTTAGGAAATACTAAAAAATGTGGCAATGACAGTCAGGCATGAGTCACATGTATGCATTCCTAGCTACTTGGGAGGTTGAAGCAGGCAGTTCCCAAACTCAAGGTTAGCCAGAGTAGCATAGCAAGACTCTGGCCAAGTTATATGTGTTTGAGAGGGAAGACCAAAGATGTAGCTAAGCAATATTGAAAGATAGAAGCTATACCCAAGATGATGAAATTCTAACTCCTACAGCATTTCTTCTAGAAGTTATGTGGTGCACAAAAACCTGCTGGCCTATCTTCTGTCTAAAATTATAGCACATACAATTATGTACAGTATATAATACCAATAGCAACAATAAACAATTGTTACTGGCTTACATAATATGTTGGTTGTTTACAGTGTATTCCTTTTACATGTATAAAAAAGTACAGAAATGTAACTTCCTGTGTTATACAGCAGCCTCACACATTTCACACTAACCACATCTCTACTGAATCAAAAAACTACAATGAATCAGTAGCCATCAGAGGAATGAAAATCAAAATCAACATAAAATCTCTGATGCTGGGCCGGCAAGATAGCTCAGCACACTAAAGCAACTGCTTAGGCAAGCACAGGGGCTGCAATTCAATACCTGGCACCACATGCCCTACCAGCTGTGCTCGCAGGGCATGCTTAGCGGGCCAGAGTCTGGGCGCAGTGGTGCACACCTGTAATCCCAGAGCTAGGGAGGATGAAAGCAGGAGGATCACCATGAGGTTGAGCTGCATAGTGATACCATTCAGCAATCAAATACATAAGAAAAACATCTGTGATGCTATTATCATAAAATAAAAATGTAACAAATTCTGAAAGGGTACAGATAAAGGGGAAATTATGTATTGCTGCTGGGAACAGAAATTAGTATAACGACACATAAAAGAATAGAGATCCTCAAAAACAAACAAAAAGCTTCAAAGAAATCTATCATATGACCTAGCTTTCCCTCTTCTGAGTATATATCCACAAGAAGTGACATCAAATTATCAAGGAGATACCTGTACTTGAAACATTTCAAAACACAAACATGGAATCAAATGAATTGTTCACAATGGATGAACAGCTGTGTTGGTTTCTTTTTCCCCTACTGTAACAAAATAAATGCTTATTTTAAAATAACAAAGGCTTATTTGACTCAGGGTATCATAAACTTGGTTCCATGGTCAGGGGACCTTCTTGTTTTTGGCAGGTATAACACAGTATAACATGGCAGGAGTGGGTGAGTTCTGGAAGACACATGTCCACCTCGTGCCAGCAGGAAAGCAAAGAGGAAGGGAAAAAGGCACACAACCCAATATCCCCTTCAAGGGTATTCTTTCAATAACCTAATTTCTTTCTACTTTATCCACACCTTTCAAAGGCTCCCTCAACCACCATGAACACCATTAGTTAAGGACTAAGCAGCTAATAGATGAATCTTTCTTTATTACTTTTAATAAGAAATAACATTGAGGCAGTTTCAAAACACACTAGTAGGACAGCCACAATAATTCATACAATTTATATTGTTGCCTTCAGAATAGTTGTTCAGAGTACAAGATGTAAACATGATACCTTTTTAAAAAATTATTGGTACAAATATTTCTTTTCATTGAACTAAGAGAAAGTAGTTGTATACATAGAGCAATATTCCATAACAGTTGTGAGTCATTGGCAGAACTGGCAATGTTGGAAGATGTTAACTTGAGCCTTTTACAGCTCAGCATACTAATCTGACTTTATTATTTATGCCTCCTCATGGTTAAACTTTTCTGCTGGATGGTTAAGGGCAAGTTAAAGCAAGACCTGTATAACAAAACATGGAATTTCTGTATCTGACAAGGTCAGTCAAATCCCTTCAATATTTACCATGAAACCATTTAGAGCATTTTGTACAACTTTTGTCAGTGTCAGCCATCTGCTGATTCACTGCCATTGCTTGACCAGTTTGCTCTTTGTGGAAGCCTGAGAGAATGACTCTCCTTAGGCACACTATACACTGTCAATCCTGTCCTCTGTGGCCCCATAATCTCCTTGAACAGAAATTTTGGGACACCACTGAGTTATAGGATGTTACAGTACAGATTCTCTTATGTCCTGCATCCTCACTGACCTTGAAGGGCTATCCTTGAAGCCCTTCTTTTTCTCTAATTTTTGGTCTGCAAACTTAGGTTCCTAACTTTCCCAAAGAGAAGCTTAGTGATATTATTACTTTATAACATAGGTAGTTGAGCTTATCATCAATGTCTTTCTAAATATGAAATGCCTTAGACTTAATGTGGAACTGGTATTTTCTAGATGGTTCTTGAAGGGACACTTATGAAAAGTGCACAAAGATAAATACCACACATATTCTTTCTCATCTTGTTTATTTGTTTATTTATTTATTTATTTTACAATAATTAATATGTTACATATTGTTGTCTTCGTCATAGTTGTTCAAAATACAAGATGCAAACATGATTTCTTCTCAAAACATCTTTAGTACAGATCTTTGTCTTCACTTCACAAAGACAAAGCAGCTGCCTATATATCCAATAGTTCATAGTGGATTATCAGCTCATCTGGCATTATTGGGAGCTGTTGACTTGAGCCTTTTACAGCTCTTATGTGGAAACTAAAACCTGGTCACAGAGTAGAAAAGAATAAAATAGTAACTGCTAAAGACTAGAAAGGGAAAGGGTGTTGCAATAGTTGATATATTATGTCAATTTGAGAATTAAGAAGTCCAGATGCTGAACTGACTCATCAAGGGGCTAGAGGCTTCACTTTGCAAACATCCTGCCTGAGCTTGGTTTGTGGAAGAGTAAAGTGCAGAGATGGTGTGTAAGGATATCCTGCATACAATATAACAGATGAAAAGAGGATCACCTTCCCCTATTTCTCTTGTTGCTTTTGTTGTCTTCTGTCACCTTTAACTTTTGACCTCACCAAATCACCTTTCCTTGGAGCTAACTGATTACTAATGGAACACCACAAACTGTGACCTTTCTTTCCTTAATTTTCAGTGTTGGGCACTTTGTTTCAGCAAGTAAAGAAAGTGATCAACACAGAAGGACAGACAGAGGAAAGTTGGATAATGAGTATCAAAACATAGCTAAATAAGAAATTCTAGTGTTCTACAGCACAGTAGGGTACCTATAGTTTATTATAATCTGTTGAATATTTCATGAAGAACTAGAAGAGAAGAGGAATGATACTCCACATGTAAAGGATAAAGATATGTATAGAACTGTTACCTATTACCCTTATTTGATCAGTTCACATTTTGTATGCGTATTGAAATCTCTCTCAGCCAGGCGTTGTGGCTCATGCCTGTAATGCCCAGCACTTGGGAGGCTGAGGCAGGAATCAGTGTGAGTTTGAGACCAGCCCGGGCTATAAAAGTGAGTTCAAGGTCAACCTGAATTAGAAAGAAAGAAAGAAAGAAAGAAAGAAAGAAAGAAAGAAAGAAAGAAAGAAAGAAAGAAAGAAAGAAAGAAAGAAAGAAAGAGAAAAAAAGAAATCTCTCAAGACATCTCAATAAATATGAACAATTATTAGTGTCTAAAAAGTAAAAAGCAAAATTAAAAACAAAAAATGGCATGAAATAAAAGCTAATAGCAAGTGATTGATTTATCTCATTTAGTTTTCTATAAATACATTTTATGAATTTCTTTTTTGTGTATATGATTTTTCTCATTTTAATAAGAAAGAAATAACAATGAGACTGTTTCCATACATATTAGCAGGACAGCCACTATAATTAATACAATACATATTGTCTTTATAATAGTTGCTCAGACTACAAGTTGTAGACATGATAACTTTTCTAAACATTATTAGTATGAATATTTCTTTCCGTTGAACTAAGAGAAAATAGTTGTATGTTTATTTCAATAGTCTATAATAGTAGTGGGTTATCAGCAGAATTGTCTTATTTCCCAGAAAAATAAATGGAAATTCATTTATGTCTCTATAAACAATTATAAAAAAAGAGACTTCTGAAGATAAAGATGTGATACTAAGGTGCATTAGCATTTACTTCAATGTGATTTTTTAAAAATAATAATGAACAATTCTCAGTAAGGAAATGAACCAAAATGTAATCATCTCTTGATTTACTGAGCAGTTTCATTGCCTGAAAATTTTAGTATATATTACAACATTCCCCAAAAATATACTCATGTAAAAAATATATTTTTGGATCTAGATTTGGTTACATGTACAGGAATTTTGATTATATGTGAGTGGCTGGCTGAACAATCAAAATCCATAAGAGTTGCATAACAATTCATTATTATATAGGATGCCTCATATATTGAGATAATCTAGTATCCTGATGCTAGTATTCCCAATAGCTTCCTGTAGTGTTTTAAAAGTGAATTTCAAATTGTCTGAAGCATTTCAGAAAAGCTTGAACGATTTACTAAACACTCCTTGCACAACATCCTTTAGGAAACCTCAATCAAAACTATCATCTCCCTGTTCAATGGTTCTTCCAGTTAAATTCAACCCAAACTTCCCTCCTCTCTTAAAACCCTCAAACATACCAAGGACACAAGACAGATACTTTAAAAGGAGGTAAAAAAAAAAAAAAGGGACTGGGTCAGATTTAGCTAAGCAAATGTGTAATAATAATAATAACAATAATAATAATAATAATAATGTGGCAAAATAGTCTCTAGTAGTCAAAGAGAAAACAGATTCATTTTTCTCCTTGTTTTATATTTGTAATATTGGTTCAGAATCTTGATCATCATAGAATTTTCACACTTAGCACCTGGTGCACAGTAGGTGTGCAATAACACTGAATGAATGATGTCACTCTCTTGCTAACGTACACATCCATGGATTTTCTTTGTTTACTTGTTCTAAGCAGAATGACAGGTCTAAGATATATATCCTTTAGTGAGTGATTGACATTTCACTTTTTAGAAATCATATCTCTCTGCTAGTTGAAGTTTATGTAAAGACACTCCTCTTGTGTTGCCGAAAAGAAATTACTTTTATCAAAGTTTTAATGAATTAACATTCCTTGATAAATGCAATTCACTGTATCATTTTAATCATTAAATTATCTTATGTACATATCTTCTTAGTGTCAATAGATCACTAGTTTAATGCAGAGTAATAAATGAGTTCTTAATCAATTACCATCCTCATTAATCATTGCACATCCAGCAAGATGTGCACCATGCTAGCATCATACGATGCCTCCCAGTAAAGGAAAAACATTGATGCTGAGCATGGAAAGACAGTTTTGAAACTTCAGTAAAAATTAATTCTAGATTATCATATGTTGGAGTCACATTGACAGCTGGAGTTGTTTCTTTAACCCAGGCTTTGCCACAAAATGTAATTTGATTTTTAAATAATAAAATAAGAGTTTTTCCCCCCACACTAGTATTTTCAGACATACCATGCATATTAACTGGCTAGCATCACTCTTTCAAACTGCATCTATCACTGCTACTTCTGCGCAAGATACTGAGGATTATTTTAGATAATGCAATCCTGTCATATCCCACAACATAAGGGTGTAGCTTTTGGAAATGGCTATATATTCCACTATCACCAGTAAATTACCAGTGACAAGGAAATATTCACCTACCCTTCTAAAACATATTTCATTTAAACCGTCCTTGTAGAGAAGTAAAATGCAGGTCTTTTTATTCCAAGTAAGAACTATTGAAAAAATTGAATAGTAAGTAAATTGCTTCATTATCCTTATCTTTTCCTATCATTTTAATACTCACAGTGCTACTTTGGGGCACCCATTCCAGAGAAAGCATTATTAATCCGTTATACAATGGAAGAACTCAAAAGCTGGAAAGTTATAATGTAACTGATGTCAAAAGCTAGAATAAGAGAAAAGGAAGACAAGTCCTTGTATTCTGACCCATCATTAAATTCTCTTGATATTCACCTTTGGCAGATTCCTTACTGTTAGTATGAAATATTCTATAGTACAATCCTCTTCTCTTATCGTTTCTTCTCCTTTTTTTCTCAGAGCCTGAAAACTGTTGCATGTGGACACAGATCATAACTGAGGGCACAAAGAATAATTGTAATTACACTTATGAACTCTCTCATTAGGCCTTTAGAAAATAAAATATTTGGTGAAATATTTAATACAAAATGTTAATGGTTTATCCTTGAAACTCACATAGCTTAGAGTATGGGACAAATGGAAAAGTACTCACACTTGCTAGGTGCTGAAGTACCAATGTGTACCTTGTGAGAGATTTGTGGGGCTGTGCCTTTCATTTCTATGAAGCTTATCAGTCGAATTTGTCCACTGAAACTCACACTTCACTTACATAGATGCTATTGATGCTAACCAATAAAACAACTTAGGACCTTAGGATGTCACAGTAGTACCTTAAGCCTGGCACAACTATACAGTAAAAGAGATGACTCTCCTCTTTATTTTTCTCATTCCCAGCCTCTCCCATTCTTCCTTTCTGGCTACAGAGACAGAGAAGATGTATAAATTTCAAATGAATAATCCTTAAAGTAGCATTAAGAATGAAAAATAAAACCTAGTCAAAAAAATAAATTCTAGCCAGGCGTGGTGGCGCACGCTTGTAATCCCAGCACTCGGGAGGCTGAGGCAGGAGGATTGGTGCGAGTTTGAGACCAGCCTGGGCTACAAAAGTGAGTGCAAGACCAGCCTCAACTGCATAGCAAGACCCTGTCTCAAAAAAAAAAAAAAAAAAGACAAAAAAAAATTCTAAAATAGCAAATTGGACATTCATGAACTGACTTTGAACGAACTGATTAGAAATTCTTATTCTCAAGGCACAGTGATGCACCCAGACTCAGATGTCTACTTATAAAATGGGTATATGTGAATTCACTAGCTATATCCAAGATGTATGACCCAAACCAGTGTTTTCCCTGGAAGCATTTTTAAAGCTGGTGGCAACAAGTTCCCTCTTTCATATCTGAAGCAAGAATGACTACACAAGAATACAGTTACCAGAACCTATCTTGTCAAATGATGGACAGATTTTGAGAAAAATTTAACACAGGACACACTTTGCTCTGTGTGGACAGAACAAAATCTTAGTTAAATATTTGAAAACACATAATGTGCTATTCCCAAAGATCATGAGAGGCAGAATGTTATATACTCTTTCTGAGATTCCTATAAATAAGCTGAGGTATTATGACAAAGAATTGAGAATATTTTAAATATTATAAAAATGTAAATAATCATCACTGTTGACAAGTAAATTCAAAATCTTCTCCCAAAATATATTTATGTCACTATTTAGTATAATTTCAACTCAGTTCTTACTGTCCTGTGTTGAATAGCTGTGTGACCACTGCACAAGTTTAAAATAAAATTGAAATGATAGCAATACTACTGAGTTATTTCAACTTAAACTACAAAGGGGAGGGATGAAATGAAAAAAAGTGTTATAAATATAGTATAGTATACTAGTGATACTAAGAAACATTATTCCACTTCCAAAACGATGCATTAAAAACTAAAAATGCATTATAAAAATTATTCAGCTATTTGATTAATAAATACTGATATATATACATATATATACATATATATATACATACATATATATGTATGTATATACATATATATATATACATATATATGTATATATATATATACATATATACATATATATGTATATATATATATACATATATATATATACATACATACATATATGTATATATATGTATATATATGTATATATATATATATATATATATATATATATATATATATATGAATAGGACTTGATTCCAGGGACTTTCTGTTAATCAGCACATAGATTCAAAAAGTGGAAGTCTTTAATAATAAGGAAATGCTTTTGCTTTAAAGAATAGGTCACATCCACTAATAGGTCCTTTTTGAAAATGATGGTATTGATATTCCCCCAAAAACCATTCTTTCACCTTTACCCATTATTCAGAAACTAGGCCATCATCCCAAATTGTATTAAAAGGTTATTTTCATAGGAAAGCTCAATATCATGAATTTCATTCCTTTGAATAATCTTTTTATATTCCAGCTCTACTTCAAAAACTTTGATCCATGAGAAAATTATTTTCAAGTTATGTTCATTTCATTTAAGATGAATGACAGTATTTATTTCAGTTCCTTATTGTGCATTCAGGTCTCTATTAAACGGGGAAATAAAAATTCTCTTTTTGCTCAGATCAATTTCTTTGGCCCTACCTTTAAGAGGCTTATTTACATGAAAAAGAAAGCAATTTCTGAACATTACAAATATTGAATATGATTTTCCTCTCTCTTCCACTGTTGAAGATGCGAGACTGGCAACATTATAAAAGAAAGATAGAAACTGTTGGCCACAGGCTCTCATGAGGAGGCAGAGTGTGGTTACAATGAATTTCATCCCTGCAGAACACAGACACAATGAAATGATATATTAAGACATTTGGCCCAAACTTTTGTCATCTTGGATGAGAAGACAGAACACTGGGTCTCTTCTAAAATCACTGTTATCCTAAACCTGAAAAATCAGCCAGTAGAGCAGCTCCTTAAATATTGATATAAATATTGATAAATATTGACCTTTCAAAAGTTCTACAAGGAATTTTATGTTAAATATTGCACACAGGAGAGAAAAGAGGTAGGAGAGGAGAAAATTAGTATCAAAAAAAAGAAGCCTTTCTCCAAACCCTAGGGTTTGAATTAATCAGTGCTGTAAGGGCAAGACTTATATTCTGAAAGCAAATTTGTAACACATTTTATTTTATTTATTTTACATATTTGGCTGTTGCAGGATCTCACTACTCAGTTCAGACTTATGGTGATCCTCCTGCTTCTAGCCTCCCCAGTGCTGGAATGATGGTGTGGGTCACTATGCCAGCACTCTGGACAACAGCTCAGCATGCCCTGGGGGTAGGGCTGGGATCTCTTCCTGGTCCTACTTTTTAAATTAGCCAAGTGCTAAGATAAAAATATGAGGCAAAAGAATCTATTCAAAGGGCTATGTAACTGCCAACACACAAAAGTCCTACTCTCCTAGATAAGGTATTTTCTTCACAACGATGCTACTGGAAAAATGTCTTAAGAGTAGAATTTTATTTCCACTGAGAAACCCTGACTTGTCTGAGCCAGTTTCTGAAGGTAACATAAAGGTAAATCAGAAAGAGAGCTTGGAACAGAGATGTACTTTCATATACTTCAGAAAAATAAATGCAATTTATCATCTAATGCAACACATTTTCAGAATACACTATGATATGAATGTATCCCTCTCAAAACTTGGATGTTGCTAATAAGATTGTAATAACAGATGGGGGCTTTTTACGAAAATATTGAAGTCATTAGAGCCTTTCCTCCATTTGGGTGACTGAGGCCTTATTTAAAAAAAAAAAAAAAAAAAAAGATGTGAATAGCACAACGGGAAAACTGTCAGAAGGAGAAGAGAATTAGCAAATAACATTTTCTACAGGTGTATGCACAGCTGACTTCTATCTCAGATCCACTGTTTTGGCTTGTAGCTACATATACGCCCCCTACACCCCAAGCCTCGTGAAGTCATAGATGGCTCTATTTGAAGGTGATTAGATCTAAAGTATAAGGTGCTGGAACCAAGGGTGTGACGCTGGAATTTATTCTTGAAGCAATGCTAGGATTAAGGATGCCCCACCCTGGGTATGAGTGATACTCACCTTAAGGACAGGGAGCCTGGATAGACTATAAGAGGCAGAAGGAGGACTGCCATTGTAACTTATTGCTTTTGCTGCCTCATGTCAGCCATGAACTTTTCTCTCCTCGGTGATGCCCCTCTACCCTGAAACCCTGTCTTGGAACTAGCTGACTATGGACTGAAACCTTTCTAAATAGTGAGCTATAATAAACCTTGCTTCCTTAATTTTTTTTGTGTTGGGTATTTTGTCTCAGCAAAGAAAGGTAATTATGACATCATCTGTTATCCTAAAGATCAATATAGGCTTGGTTTCTTGAAATTCATTCACCATCCAATTTTGCTATTTGACATCAAAGTAATAAAATTGTTTACTAATATTTTATATTAAATCTCACCCTTATTTCTAGTCTCTAGTTTCCAATTTCCAATCTGAAAATTTAGTAAGGCCATGGTGTTGCCACACTATCCAGAGCTTCAAATAACTTTGAATCTTGCCTATGAGATCTGCTCACATTTTTTGTGATATGATGGCAAAATCTTCATGTCTGAATGATAATAGCCAGTACTTAAACCCATACTAATCGGACTTACCATGGGTGAGAAAGCATTCTAGGAGATCTTTGTGAATTAATTCATTTAACACTTTGACTTTCCATTATAACTACCTTCTGTTAAAGTTAAAATTGCAAGCTATGGAGGCTATCAAATTTGCTCAAGTCATTTAGCTACTAAGAAACAAAACAAAGATTTGAATGAAGACTGGACCCAACTTTTTGAGACCTTGTTTAGAGGTTCTAGCAGGGTAGGGCAGCTCCTCCTATATTTTTGGCCAAGGAACGGTCCTCCCAGAAGTGGTTGACCTATTCCACCAAGTGTAGAGCTTCAGGAGGGATGAACATGGAGTGTTGAGGTGGGAGGGGGACTCCCACCTAGCCAGCCAGATCAGCCAAATCAGTCCTGGAAATCAGCAGGGTGACAGATGTCACAGGCAGATAGGCCCCACATCCAAGACCCAATTTTTTTTTACTTTTTAGCTCCACTGACTCATATATTTTTGACTTATTTCAAATGTACCTGTGCACACAAATCAACTGTGCATTTGATTATTTTGGAGCAAACTACTATAATCACTTTTGCTGAAATCTACAAAGAATAAGATCTCTTTTAATAGCATAACAGCAGTAACATTCTCCCATGTAAATATGGCAATATTAGGAACTGTATCAATGTTTTCAAATATACAGGTTGCCGTCAAATATTCCCAATATTTTAGATGTCTCTTGTTATCGGCATTTGTTTATCTTTAGGATTGCTTTGTATAAATAAGTTCTGCATTATTTAATATATTTCTGAAGTTTCTTTTATAACTTACTTGTCAATATCAACTCATTTCGCCGGTAGATTTCCCCACTTTCTAGTTTTCATTTTTTAAAAATATTTTTAATTTTATTACTGTTAATAAGAAAGAATAATGAGACAGTTTCAAAGCACGTTAGTAGGACAGCCACAATAAGTAATACAATGCATATTGTTGTTTTCATAGTAGTTGTTCAGAGTACAAGATGCAACATTATTGGTACAAATATTTCTTCTCATTAATCTAAGAGAAAGTAGTTGTATACATAGTCCATTATTCCATAATGGTAGTGGCTTATCAGTAGAACTGGCAATGTCAGAAGTTGTTGACTTGAACCTTTTACAGCTCAGCATACTAATGTGGCTTTACTTTTTATGCCTCATGGTTAAACTTTTCTGCTGGATGATTAAGGCCAAGTTAAAGCAAGACATATATAACAAAACATGTAACTTTTCTATCTGGCAAGGTCAGTCAAGTCCCCTCAGGATTTACCTTGAAACCATGTACAGTGCTTTGTAGAACTGTTGTCAGTGTCAGCTGCTGGAGGAGTCACAGTCATTGCTTGACCAGTTTGCTCTCTGTGAAAGCCTGAGAGAATGTTTTCTCTCTAGGTGACTTTCTTTAGGCACACTATACATCATTGATCCCTTTCCTCTGTAGTCCCATAATCTCCTTGAACAGAAAATTTGGGACTCCACTGAGTATTAGGATGTTACAGTACAGGTTCTCTTATGTCCTGAGTCCTCACTGACCTAGAAGGGCTAGAACCAAAATATTGGCTATCTTTGTAGCTCTTCTCTTCTCTAATTTTAGTCTACCAACTGAAGTTCTTAATTCTCCAGAAGAGAAGCTTAATGATACTTTTCCTCTATAACATAGGTTATATAACGTAGCTTAACATCACTATCTTTCTGAATATAAAACACCTTAGATTTAACATGGAACCAGTATTTTCCATTAATCATTTATTTTATCATAAATTCCTATGGAATGTTTATACCACTTTATTATAATCTAACTTCTTTCTCTTTTAATTATCATGAGCTGATGGTTAGTTTGAAAGTCTTAATCAAAGGGCCAGCCTGATAGCTCAGTGGACTAAAGTACCTGCTTTAGCAGAGTACAGTGGCCAGAAAAAAAAGAAAGAAATCCTCTTCTATCTCTTTTGTTGGAGTACTGTAATTTTCACTGTATAAATCTTTTATTTCTTCTGTTAGATTAATTCCTAGATATTTAATTTTTTGAATGCTATTGTGCAAGGTGTGGTTTCCCTAATTTCTCTCTCAGTGAGTTCATTGTTGCTGTATGGTAGTGCACTAGTATCAAGGCCTGTCCAGGAATAGTCTATACTTCAGGGATACCTTCTGGGTGTAAAAGCTTCTTGGTTTGTAGCTGTCCCAAGATCCTACCTTCCTAGTTAAATGAGAGTGAGACGTTGGTTTCTGTTTGTTTCAGTCCCAGTCTTTTGCTGTAGTGCTAATGGTGAGGTTATTACCCCAGGTTTCCCAATATTGTTGCACAAATAACAACTGATTACAACAGATATGATGTCCTAGCTACAGTAGTGCAATTAGTAATAAGCATAATTTAGAAACTGACAAACTGTGCTAACTACTGATTTTACACTTCAGACCAGAAGCAAAATCCATAGTTCTATAACAGATTTGATCATATATTAAATGATCAAATTAAATCCACCCCTTACTATGGTGGATTTACCCTGAGTTCCTCCAGATGAGCCAGTTGTCATGTCCTGGCTGCTTTCCACGTTGGCTCTCCAAAACTCGGTGTAGGAGTGTGGCAAGGCACTTGAGTTCCTTCAGAGCAGTGCTCCCTGCTGGTGAGGCAGGGATGGGTGATGTTCTCCCCTCCTGTGTTGCTCACCAAGATTCTCCAGGCTCTTGGCGTGTACTGTTGCTTCCATGATGGTGGGGGTATAGGATAGGCTTTCTTTCCATCAGAGTGGTTCATTGAGGCTCCTGAGGCTCACCAAGTTTCACTATCACTCCCCAAAATTTTAGAAATAAATTACTTTGACTGAAATCTGTTAAGGTTGTTTTCTCCATTCTGACTTCCCTATTTCATGTTTGGATGAGGTACCATTGGAAAGGCAGTAGGAATTTGAGGATCTAGCTAAATGAATAGTAGGCAAAGAATATACCACTTCTAATATGAATGAGGAGGTGCCATTGCACTTGTCAGCTATGAGTTTATCAAATAAATGAAATAAACTTAATTTAAAATTTAAATGCATATGAAATGTCAAAATGTACAATTAAATCAATATAAATTATTCAAACATTAAGAAGGGAATTGGTACAAAACTTCTGTTTCTACTAGAAGTAGTAACTTATTAAAGTAAGAGATAAACTTTGAATTTAAAATGGATGCATGGAATCATTGCTAAATCAATTAATGAATAAGAGTGCACTGGGGAGATAGCTTAGTAGAATAAACACTTGCCTGGCAAACTCAAGGCCCTGAGTTCAATCCCTAGTTCTGAAAACAAACAAACAAAAAAATATCTTTGAGGCTGGGCATGGCGGCGTGTGCCTGTAATCCCAGCTCTTGGGAGGCTCTAACCACTATTAGTCTGACCTAGAGTGAGACCTTGAACACACTTAGGCCCTTCCCTAAAAAAGAAAAAAAGAATATACTGAATTAATATACTAGAAAAATACATCTTTTGATTATTTAAGATGAAATTCAGGCAATGACAAAGACAACATAAAACAATATACCTCTATTATAAGAATACCAATAAGAAACCTACTTAACAGGTGCCATTAATTTCAGAAGTATTTAAAATTAGTTACTGTCTTCAAGTTTTAAATACCCTGGATGATATGATTCATATAAAAGAAATTTGGTGAGAGTTTTCCAACTTCGCACTTCGTTAACATTACATGACCTTAACGGTCATGAGTCAAAAAGGTAAAAGAGGGTTTGCCAATTGAATAACAAAAATCAATTCTGATCTACTGTGAATTCCTATTCAAAGCAGATTACACGATTAATGCTTTTTAGAACTGAAGCAAAATACTTCACAACTCAAAGTAGCTCTTGGCATTCTCAAGAGTAGCCCTCATGGCAATAGCACAAGTGTAAGTACTCTCTGAGGCAGACCCTGTAGAATAAACAAGGCTAAATGAGAGAAATTTCTGCTGCTGATTTAGCAGAATAGAATTATAACAAACAAATGTTTATTGGAAATAAGCATGCTAAAAGGAAAACAGGAGCAATTCATGACCTTTGGGAAAGCACTGGTGGTTTCATTTAAACTAAAGTAGGTGCTAGGGTTGAAGGATAAAATGGTTTAAGTATGTAGGGGTTGAAAAGGAGGCATTCAAGGCAGAGATAATAGTATGATAACAAACACAGAATTAAACTATGACATACTGTGTCAATGAGAAGCAAGAAATTCTTTACAGCTAGACTACAAACTGTTCATTGGAGAGACATATTAGAAAAGGAATAGGTCAGGATAGGACAGACATGAAAATTTAAACTCCACTTGGCATTTCTTCAAGTAGACCAGTACGTGATGTTGTTTATGATTATTCAGTGTGCAGCATAAGGAAAAGATGGAGGCAGAAGGAGGCTCAGGGAAGGAAAAGAGCGAGGAGACCTTAACCACAGTTCACCTCAGAGCTGATAAGGTTGAACCCCTGGCTGAAGGTAAATGAGAAGTCAAAGAACACATCTATGATGCACTCTGAAATAGAAGCCAATAGAACTGGGAAAGAGATTCAGCACTGAAGATGTGATGGTAATAACCAGCCTTTCAAATGTAGATTCAGACTGTTAGGGGGTGAAATATACAGTTCAGGCATTCTCTCTGTTCTTCTCCTTTCAAAGTCATACAGAGCAAAATTGTATTGTTCTCTCCTCCAACAATCTTATCAAAATTCTCGTTTTGATGACCTTGCTTCTCTCAAAAAAAAACAACGGTCAGGAAAAAAATGAAGAGTCTCCTAAAACTGATTGCATCAGAAAGCTACTGAATAGAATGCAGCGATTTGTTAATTTTCATCGAAATTTTGTGCTCCATTTCAGCCTAAACCTCTTGAATTGGAACTTGACCTTCTTTTTTCAATTATTATGCCCTTATTCTGTAGTGAATTTATTAAATTGCCTGATTGCAAAAACTCTCATCTGATTACAATAACACATTGTCATGTATTATATAAAAACTTCCAGAACTTCCTTGTCAGAGCTCCACACTAGATTTCCCCAAGTAGGAAACTAAAATACTATTTTAAAACAGCCAGCATAACTAATGGGACAAAGTCATCAGCCCGGTGGAATGGTAATGTTCAAATAATAATGATGATTTAGATGGAGTTCAGATCATACCAGATACCATCAGTGAACACATCTATGTGCTGATCCTCATAAACAAAAGAAGTTTGAAAAGTAACTCCTACTTTTCAGCAGCTTTCTGTCCCTTTGGAATAAGAGGCACAATCTATCTATTTGGAGAGTTATGGACCAGACACCACAGTAAGTGACTCAAATTTGATCAAATACAGTTAAGTATTCAAAAATCATGCTCACTGGTTAAAGGAGAGATTCCCCTGCTTTTTGAATCAGTCTGCTTCAGACTGGCTATAAAAAGAGAAAGGAACACAGATAGGACTGAAAGCTATAAGAACTGATGTGAGTCCAATACACAAAAGAAATGGAACAAGGGCTGATTTAGGTGAAATCCAAACATTAAGAAACAGAAGGACAATAGAATCACTAGAACAGAAGTGTTTTATCATGGACATAATTCTTTGAGCAAAAGAAATGGTACTGAAGCTATTGAGCAGGAGGGAAAAATAATCCAAGTGGGATTTTTAGGAAGATCAGCTGACAGGTATATCCATGACCCCTTGGGTACTAGAAAGATGTTGATGCCAACGAGGCCAATAAAAAGCTACTCTAATAGGGCTAGAGACAGCAAGATCATTTGGAGAAATATAAAATTATAAATGAGGCAAAGCCATGCCTTTCAGGAGAAATTCTATTCCTCTATTAGCTACTAAAATTGACATGACTATTAGAAATTAAGGAACTAAAAGATTAAGGTTAAATATTTTATACTGATAAAATGACAGTCTGTTTTCTACATCCTAAAAGTAGTTTTGATTTATGTATTCACTTAGTTTATCCATATTTTTGGCTAGCCATATTGAATAATAGATATTATAAACAAACATATCAATGTTTAACTTTAGAGAAAATAGAAAAAAGATTTTTCAGTATTCTGGGTGAGAATGGCAAAAATATAGGTGAAATGTGATATCTCATTTTTACTGATTACATTTCTATACCAGTAATTATACATTTTCATCTATTTGTTTATTGGCAATACAAATTTTATTTTTCTAGTAGGTATGCATAATTTTACATTTTCTAATGAGTTGTCTTTTCTAGTTGATTTTTACATTTTACACTAAAAATTTGGACCTTATATACTTACACATTTATTTCTTTTTATATTTTAAATAGAAATGAGAGAATCTACCAGTGAGTGCTTAGTATGAAATTTTAGCTTCTAGGTATACTTTTACCATTAAAATAACAAAATATAAATTTTCTTTATATACTATAGCTTATGAGAACTACATCATTGCTTATAAGCCTTTGTAACTTACTTTTTCTGTGACAATATTTTCATTTCATTTTAGTTATTTCATTTTTCTAGAAAACCATTCTCTTTCAGGCTTTTTTTTAATTTTACCTCCATAGCAATCTGTGGCACTGTCTAATACATACTTTCTCTTCTCTTACTATGTTTTCCCAATTTTATTATCATTTTTAATATTAAATGTTTGTTTCCTATTCTTTATGCTAGCTAGTTGTTTCTCTAGTAAATAACTTACAATTTATTTTAATCAACTATAGTTTTTCTTCTCTAGTTCATTAATATGTTACATGTATGTCAATGCTTTTTCTTTAGTGTTAGCAGACACCAATTTATTTTCAAAAGCAAAAGGACAGAAAACATGCTACTGGTTGTCTTAAGTGTATTCTGTTTATTTCTTTTAGGGTAGAAAATTGCATTTATTCTTTCCTAACACATTATAGTTATTTACACTATAAATATTCCCATTAATATGAAATTACTCAGTCGAAGGAAGAATTATATTTATAGATATTCTGAAATTTTACTTTAAATATTATCTCCTATGTGCATTAAGAAGAAATTCAAGGCAGCTGGTGTGGTGGCTCATGACTATTATCCCAATGCATGGGAGACTGAGGCAGGTGCATTGCCATGGGTTAACCAGCTTGTGCTACATAGTAAATTCAAAGTCAGTCTGAGCTACACAATGAGACTCAGTATCAATTAATGAGTTAATTAATTAAAGAATGAAGTCAAGGATCACCACTATGTAAACTCTACTGTAATATTCCCTGAGGAACACAATGTGAGCCCAGTGTGAAGGACACCATCAGGATGGTACATCTTGTGGCCCTGAGATGTCTGCTATTTTATGTTTTGATTCTTGGATATGAAAGTTCTTAGACAGGAGAACCTTGATAGTATTTCCAAGTAGTAGCATGAGGGGAAACAAACAGGGAACTACAACTTTGGACAGAAAGATGAAGGAAGTAAATCATGCTGCCAGTTAAGCAAGCAAGCTGCTGTTATCTTGGGGTAGGAAATTATCTTTGACACAAGAAAAGAGGATGGGGCCCAGAGGGATGGCTCAGTGGTCTAAAGCACCTGCTTAGGAAAGCTTGAGTGGCTGCAGGGACCGCGGTTCAGTCCCTAGCACCACATGCTGTGCCAGCTCTGCCCTCAGGGCAGACTGAGCCGGCCATAAAAATAAAGAAACAAACAAAAATTCTGAAACAAGAAAATAAAATAAAATAATTCTTTTAAAAAAAAAGAAAATAGCATGAGAAAACAAACTGGATAAGATACAAGCAAAGCCAGTGATAGATCTGATTCTGGGCTTCACCTTCAGTTTCCATAATACATTCCCATGATAAAATCCCCACGGTAAAGGTGCCATAACACACTTCTCTTCATATTTTGAGTTATGTGCAAACTCATATCTTGATAGTAAATTCTACCTTGCCAAAGACATCTGTCTTTTTTTTCTGGAACTGGGGATTGAACTTAGGCCCTTGTGCATGCCAGGCAAGCACTTATTCTACTGAGCTATCTCCCTAGCCCCTACATCTACTCTTTTAGGAAAAAGAAAACATAAATAATTAAGCCATTCCTTTGGGACTCCATAGAAGTGAAATGTAGTCTTTATCAGAGATTTCTCTGTCTATAGAGGGGCTGGCTGTTTATTTGTGGAGTATCTAATTTATTCTTTACCAGGACTGCCTGTGGGCCAGCATACTTTGTCTCTGTTCTATAATAAACTTTCCAATTAAAGTTTTTGCCTGTAAGTCTGTGCTAGTGTTTGAGTTTTAACTTCCATGATCGCTCACACAAGGACCATGCTAGTCAGTGACATGTTTTGTTTTTCTTTTTTTACTGTTGACTTCTAGCTTAGCTTCACTGTGGTAAAGGAAGTAAATCCTAGTGTTTCTAATTCTTCATCTGCTTTGGATTTCTTTAGGTTCAATATAATAGTTAATTTTATTGAAGTTTATTTTTATGGTACAGAGTCCAATATGTAACTCTTAAAATATCTGCCTAAAGATGATCTAAAAATTTAAATTAAAAATTTAAAAGTCATTTTTTCTCTGAGATATATACTGTTGTTTCATGATGGCATTGTTGAACACTTCTACTATGTCGACCATTTTCTAAATGTACTAATTTGTTGTGTTGTCTAAGATCCCTTATAGTCCCTCCAAATTATATGCTATCTATAGAGTATGATTGGATATTGGTCCCACTGTACCATCTTCGCTCCAACATCCTTGTTATTCTTTTGAAGATTCCTTCATTTCAAGATAAGTTTCTTTTATGCTGTTTGATATATCTTGTGTTTCACTTGTCCTGTTTATACTAACTATAAGTTATTGGGCAACAATGGAAATTTTTACTGTTGTCTGAGAATTAGGATTAATACCCTAGGCTAAAGACAAAATATGCTAGAAATACCACATTTTTAATCCTAAAAACCAGTATCCATTGATGAAGAACATCTGCCTACAAAATTATTTGAGAGAACAGGCTAGTAGAAACAGCTACGCTATCACACCCAGTCAATGTGAGAAAACCTGAAAGAACAGGCAACACATTAGGGGGATCCAGTTGTAAGGAAGAAAAGCTGTTCCCTCCCACTGAGTAAAAAGAGACAAATATTTCACCTGCAAGAGGCCTTGAATTACTTTAAACGAGGTAAAGATACACTTCTAGGCCACCCAGGATGCCACTACTTCTAGAAAAGTAATTGCAATAAAGTTACTGACTTCTAACACAGTTACAACGCACCATACATGCAACACATACATCAACTGTATGGTTCTATTCTGTTATTTTTTGCAAGCAGTTTTTTATACACTCTGGGGTATACATTGTTTTGTTTTTCATCTAGAATCTTCTAGTCCAAGTAGGAGATCCCATTGAGTGAGACTAGGTACGAAGCAAGCTCCCGCACACTCACCATTGCACCTGAGGAGAAGTACACAGCTCTGCTCCTGCCCCTGCAGTGGGGCACAGGCACTGCTCTTCTCAGCCTCTGCATCTCTGCCCTGAATCCAAAGCAAGTAGTGCAAAGATATAGGAATGGCTAGAATCCTTGTGGTGTCATTGGCCATCAGCATAGAATTCAACGATGTTTCAAGCAGGTTGTTTAGGATAAGCCAACACTTTCTTTAATATACATTTATCAGATTAACTAACCAGCATTGGTATTAAATTAACATAAAAAGCACAGTAATAACTGGTAACATATGTCATATACCTATTCCATTCTCACACACTCCTCTTTCTGAGGGAGAGGAGAATAAGCCCATTTTCTCCTTAAAACTGATAGATGAATACAAGAAAAGACAAAGATAGCATAAATTCTGAAATAACTTAAGCAGCCATATAAATGTAGTTATTCATTACAGATTAAACTTCCTGGGTTTACTTCATTGTGATTTGCTGTAGCATAACATTCACACTCAGAATTCATGCAAAGAGGATAGGTAGAGATGCTATATTGATATACCCTTTATACTATAAGATTCATTCTCTTTACCCCCCTGATCGTACCACCCCACACCAACATAAGTCAGCAAAATCTACTATTATTTTATTTATTTCTCAAGAAAAAAATATCAACAATGTCTCCTCAAAGACTCACTTTCAAAGTTCTCCCCATTATTATTATATTATAAAATGCCAAGCACTTATTTGAAAATACAGACTGCTTTCAATAAGACAACTGAACTCAAAGCAATCAGTTCTCCACCTTCAGTGAGATTTAGACACTTTTGCTTCAGTAAGGTCTGTTATTACAACACCTCCTTTTCTAAAGCATTTTCTGACATATTTTTAAATGGTATCATTCTCATTTTATAAAACCACCTTAATCTTAAATCTTTACCTTGACAACAAGGTAACATATCATGTATTTCATAAAGAACCAGAACTAAAGATAGCAGTGGAATCTAGCTCTTCTTGTCATCTAAGACTCATATATTGAAGATTTGTGGCATAATAATAAAACATTTACCAACAACTTCAAGACATGACAAAATTTTTGCTTCACTGACATTTTTCAGAGATGCCAAAGCATTTTATGTAATAATACGTATAGAGTTCTTATATATGTCAGGCAGTGTCATAAATCTATAAAATTAAAACATAAATTTCCCTACTCCCCTGAGTGATATGCTCTTATTATCTCCATTTCATGGATAATGAAACTGAGGAACAGAAAGTTTATCTTATTCAAGGCCAGTCATCTGTCACTACAACAACGATTTGAGGTAAGCCTCTCTTACAGAGAAAAATTGTGTCTTAGATCATGACTTTAGAGGTTTCAGTCCATGACCAATGGGATCCTTTTGCCTTCTCTTTATGGTTAGGGAACAAGTTGTGACAGATACACTTTTTGACAAGAAAAAGAAAGAGATGGGGTTGCCACCCTCCTGCAAGGGCGGGCACATTTTCCAGTGAGCTGAAGAACTCCCAATAAAGCTCTTCTCTTACAGGCTCCTCACCTTACTACAAGCATCACAGGCTTGGGACAATGCCTTTACTATGTGGACCTTGGAAAGAAGCTGAAGTTCCAGATTATAGCAAACGAAAGTAAATGTCAGAGCCAAGGCTGTAGTTAGAGTCCTCTACTACTTACTGAGTTACTTGGTGTTTGCGTAGAACTAAAGTTAACCGCTGTATCTGTAGGATTCAGTCCCAAATACTTAGAGCTTTATTTTCCCAATGTTAAAGAAGCCAAACACAAGAAGGAAGATAGGTGACATTTCTTAGAACCATATCCTTGAAGTCCATTACTGCATATGCATTGTCTTGTTTGAGTAATTCCAACAAAATAGGAATCTTTACCTCTGCTTAATAATAGAAAATTGAGATTCATATAAATTAAATAACTTGAAATCATTCATAGATAAAACAAGTAGTGAAGCGAAGCCTGGCCTTTGGGGCATACATTTACATAGTGCTTATAAATTTTTTTTACCGCTGGAAACTCAAAATCAAAAACTGAAACTTTCATCTGACCCCATGTTTAGCTTCATCTGAGTAAAAATTCCATTTCTATTGCTTCAAGTGCAATGTCTCTACTCTCTAGTTTTCTCATTATAGACCAGCCAATGGATTTACATTATGGAGTTAATTTGATTTCAAGGTTTGTGATGTTTATTTCTAAAATATCTCTAAAATATCTGTATTCCATTGTGTAAAAATACCACATCTTCTTATCCATTCCTCAGCTGATGTGTATCTGGCTCACTTCCAAGATTCAGCTATAATAAATTGTACTACTATAAAATGGGTGCACATATATCATGTGATATGGAGTTTTCAGTTCTTCTGGAAAAATACCCAAGAGGGGACTGTCTGGTTTGTGTTATACCAGCCTGCACTTCCACCACAAGTGTTTCTTTTTCTCCACAGCCTCATCAGCCTTTGTTATTAGCTGACTTCTTGATCTTAGCCATTCTTTCTGGGGTAAGATGGAAGCACAGTGTTGTTTTAGTTTGCATTTCTCAAGTGATCGGTGATGTTGAATAGTTTTCATATATTTACTTACCATTTATATTTCTTCCTCTGAGAAGTGTATATTCATCTCAGACGCCCATTTTTGGATTGGGTCTTTGAATGTGGGGGGACTCATTTTTTGTAATTCTTTTATGTTCTAGATAGAAGACCTTCCTCTGAGGAACAGTTGGTATAATTGTTCCCCAGTTTGTAGATTTTCTTTTTGCTCTGTAGGAGATTTGTTTTGGAGTGCAGAAAATTTTCTTAAAGATGATATCCCCATTGTTGATTCTTTGAAGCATTTCCTAGGCAGTTTAGATTTTGTTCATGAATTCTGTACCTGCCCCTATGTCTTTAAGACTTTTACCTACATTTTCCTCCAGAAGATTTAGTGTTTCTGTTTTAATACTAAAATATTTGATCCATTTTGACTGTAGCTTTGTGCATGGTGATAGGCACGGTTCTAGTTTTAGCCTTCAGCATATGCAAAGCCAGTTTTTCCAGTATCATTTATTAAATAGACTATCTTTCTTCCATGAGCATGTTTGGACTCTTTATCTAAGATGAGGTGAATATGTGTATTTGTAGTTCTGTCTGCATCTTCTAATCTGTTCCACTGATCCTCAGGTTTGTCTCTATGTCAGTACTATGTTGATTTTTACATGATGTAGTACCGTTCAGCTATCAAAAGGATAATTTTGAGTCTTTTGTCAGTAAATAGATGAAAGTAGAGAGCATATTCTTGAGTGAAATAAATCAGATCTGCATATGCAGACATCATATTGTCTCCTTAGTGTGAGAACTTGAAAGAGAAAAATAGAATCTGAAAGGTACAATAGACAGTGGTAAAAAGTAAAGAGTTATTGAGTTGTGGAGAAAGACAAGAGAAGGAGTGAGGGGAAAAGTTCTATGTATGCAAGGAGGATTGGGCTGGTGATATCACTCAGCAGACTAAAGCACCTGCTTAGGCAAGCCTAGCAAGTGCAGGGACCACAGTTCAATCCTCAACACCACATGCTGTGTCAGAGTCCAGGAGTAGTGATGCATTCCTGCAATTCCAGTGCTAGGAAGGCTGAAAGCAGGAGGGTCACCATGAGTCCAAGCTGTGTAGTGAGACCCTGCAACAAACAAATACATTTAAAGCAAAAGAAGGATTGTTTGGATAGCTGCACAGTCCATTTCTACTGGTGTAGAAAATGAAGCAGTTAATGCCCTAATTTGTTACATCTTTCGTTTTTTCTTCTTCCAGTTTTGAGTGTATGTATCTGGTAATATAAATAACTGGTTGGAAGATAACACTATGCATTAAAATAAATGCTGTGAAACTCATTATTTCGTTAAAAGAAAATTTGTATCACTTGCAATTTTTTTATTTTAATTGTAATTTGTACTCTAAAAAATAAAAAATTAATAAAAAGTAAAATAATGAAATGTCTTGGTTATTAGACTTTTTTTGAATGGGGATTAAACTCAGGACCTTGTGCTTGTCAGGCAGACACTTATAATGCTGAGCTATCTCCCCAGTCCTGGTAGAACTATTTAACAGTTCCTTCTCAGAATATATTACTCAAAGTTCAAGTTTTGGTTTTAAAAAATAAACTTAGTATGGTCCTTGAAAAACATTTTCTAGTTCCTTACCAAAAATACATAACCTCATTACACTGCCATCATAAATTTATGAATAGAATATAGAATATCCAGATTTTATCATGTTAGTATTTCACCAATACAAGAGATAAAGGTATTTCATGATCACTTGTTATATTTACTAATATTTATTCTCAACAATCTCACATTAAAAAAGAGATATTACATTTTACAAAGATAAATGAAATAATAAAATACATCCTTAATAAGCTAGTCAATTCCAGTAAAACTTCCGCCAAATTCCTACTATAATATATATGCCATAGAGAAAAACATGGAAACTCACAACAGATCTCAAGCTTTCTAGAAGCACAACTGATAGCCAAGCCTCTACTCCTCATGCTTCTACTGCTGTAAGGTGTGCATTGCCATTTATCAGCTGAGAACACCAAACAAGTATCAGCTCCTCTTTGCCTTAGCCTTCCCATGTGAGCAAATGGAAGAGAGCAGAATCTATTTCAGAGGTGGTTGTGAGAACCATTTGTGTATGTAGGGCTTCTGGAAAATCGTTTGACAAGAAACAAGCTTTAACTATGTCTTAGCATCCATTTGTCTCAGAAAGTATGAAAAGTAGAGGGTCAAAAGACTGTCAGCTGGATCCAAAGAAAATGGCACACACACCTATTAAGAGCTAACTTAAGAAATGCAGCTAGTCAATTTTAAAATGTAAGCAAACACAAGAAAAAGAATAAAATATTAGGAAAAATATAGGTAGATAAGAACCATTTGTCCCAGGAAAGAAATTTCTTAGGTAGAATATAGTGGTACTTAGTAGCCCTCCTTTCCTTCAGACCTAAGTTTAGAAAACTTAGAAAAGCAGTTCCACTTTCCTTGGAACTCAGTTCTTTTTGAACTCAGTCAGCTGAGTAAATGATATTCTGTAGACTCTGTGCTATAAAACCTAAACCCCAAATGGCTATTCTAACCTCACAGAGCTACTCGTGATAAGTGGCCAACAGATAACAAAATAAGGTCTCATTCTCTGCTTACCAATCTAAAACCATGACAAAGGAAGCACTCCAGTGACCCACTCAGGACTCTTCCTGGAAATCCAAATGGAACTAATTTTCTCCTTATACAGTATTTCCAATAAACTCCTCCTTTTTGAGCTCTTTTCTATCTGTAGTTTCATTCTTAAATTTCTTGAGACAAGGGTATTGGTATGTATAATGTTCCCTGTTTCCATTTCGGAAGGCACACAAAGACCAATAGATTTCCTCATGTGAAAGATGCTTGAGTCACCAGGTTTTTCATCTCTCCAGGATGGTGAGATCTCTCTTCCCTGATCATTCAGTGCCTGGCTTAAGACCATCTCTGGCTAAATTTATTTCTCATTGTCTGATCTAACCTGGTCAATTGGACAGGTGGACCCCAGTGAAACTATTCTTCACTTTCATGGCTTAAAGATCTTCTTTGTTTAGGAGATGAACCGAAAGAGTCACTCAGTATGTTTACCTGGGACAGGAAATCTGTTAACCTAAGCAATGTTGTTGGGTAAATGGACTGCTAATAATGGCTCTTATATCTCCTATTCTCTCTGACTGACCCTTGAGCTATACACTTAAGAACTATTCTAGATTTTATTCTCAGGCTCTCAAGAAGAAACATCTCACTTTTCTATATGATGCTGCCTCACTTCACTGTGCTCCTAAATCAGGAAAGTTGGTCCCTTAATTCAGGGCTGCTTCATGCTTTTATAAGATCCCTCACAGTCTTCTCAACTAGTTCTGACACTGATGCACTTTCTTCCTTCTGGCCCTTGCTGGTGTAACTTACTGTAAGAAGTCTCTTTTGTGATTCATCCACAAAGCATTATAATTTCCCTAGAGAAAATTCTGGCTAGTCTATTTATGACAAACCTAAAAAAATATAAAATAGGATTATAATTCTGCAAGGCTGATGTAGCTAAGAGTGAATGCCAATTAAACATAATTGCGTTATATATTTGTTGTGGTCTGTGTCTAGTTGCTCCCACCCCCAAATCCTCATGCAGTTCTGGGGTGGCTTCTAGAGTTTGTGATCAATTCATGATCCAATACTGCAATTATGGGTGTGAGTGCTAACACCCACACTGGGGTGAGTAATCTGCATACAACATAAGGAAGGGAGAGAGGCTTGCTAGGTGTTGTAGCCACTGCTGGCCCTTTTGCTCTTTGCTTTTTCTCCACTTCCATGAAATGCTGCTCTTTACTATGTGCCACTCTCAGCCTTAGAGCCAGAGAATATGCACTGAAACCTCCACAAACTGTGAGCTAAGTAAACTTTCCCTTCCTTAATTTGGGTTCTTGTATATTTTGTCCCAGCAATAAGAGAAAAGTAACCAAGGCAGTATTCTATATGTTTTCTTGTCCCTTCATCTAACTTGTTTTAGTGATTTGCTAATGCATTCACAACTGTTTCATTAAAAAATATTTTTAGAGTTAATATCAATTTATTTTTATTCTTTGGTCTTATAGACATTTGGCTTTTCTAGAGCTTTCCATATATACATTAAAATTTTTAAGGTACCCAAACTCACTTAAAGCATTACAAGCTCGGATTGGTAGGCTCACATGCTTACATGAGACTCACAGATGAAAACCTAAGGATCCAGTAATATAAATACAATATATAATTAAATTAATGTATGTATATTACTAACTTTAAAGCATATGATCTATTTGAGTTAGTTTATAAATAAATAGACACCCTTATTATCAGTCCAAGTACGTTTTGTCCACTCAATTTTAATTATATTGTGATATAATTTAAATGGGTTGGTGATATGGTTTGTGTCTGGCTATCCCCCAAAAATGTGGTAATAGCAGAGGGGGCTTTGCAGAGGCAGCTTAGTGTAAGTCTATGATTGATTTATTATCCAGTACTAAGATGTGGCGTGTGAGCACTATACCTGCCCTAGGGTGAACATCCTGCACCCACTGTAAGATAGGAAAAGGGGCTTGCTTCTCCCCATTTGCTTTTGTTGCTTTTGCTGTTTTCCAATATGACGAACTGTTGCCCCTGTACCATGTTATCCAGCCTTGGAACCAGCTGATCATGAACTGAAACCGCCACAAAATGTGGGCTAAATAAGGCTTTCCTCCTTTAACTTTGGATGTCAGGTATTTTGTCCTAGCCTGAGAAAAAAAAAAAAGTGAGATACAAGCAAAGTTCTCCTTCAAGTTGTTGGCATGTTTTGTTTTGTTTTGGTTTGGTTTTTGGGTTTTTGTTTGTTTGTTTGTTTTGGGTTTTTTTTTTTTTTTTTTTTTTTTTGTTTTTTTTTTTGTTTTGTCCTTGTGGCTAACAAGTGAATACAGTAACTTAAAAATAATTATATTTATTAATGCAATGCTCACTTCTTTCTCCCTATAATGACTTAAGACTAGTTTCCTCAGTTAAAGATAACATAAATAAATAACTGGGGGCCGTTGGGCCTGGGAAACTGCCAGACAAATCTACCCATGTAGCTTAAAAATCAGCAGCCTGAACTAATTTTCTTCAGTTTTCTCTGTGGATAGCTAACTTCCCTGGTTTTCTTTTCAAAGTCTTATTATGCTCCACACAACTCATATTATTAAAAATATTATGATATATAGTTAAGTTGGCTATAGCTAAGAGGCTTAAAGATTTCCACATCTAAAGCAATATCTTTAAGATATTAAAATGCTCTTGGTTAAGCTTATAAAACTAGACTAAAAACAAACATTTTTTTTTTATTTTATTAAGATGATTTATGATTTTCCTTGTTGGACTTTTTGTTACTTATGAAACCTAAGAGATAAAGACTATAAAGATTTATGAATAAAATGTTTCCAAGCACCAGGTTGTAATTTAAATGAATAACTATTTCCTTAAAGAATGATAAAACCTATAAATCTGGGACTACAGGTTCATACACATCTAAAAAAAAGTGCTAAGAGCTTAAGCTTTAAAGTTAAGTTTATAAATTTAAAACTCCATAAGTTTAATATAAAGTAACAAATAAGTGCTATATTTAATACAATGTACAATCCATCTGGACCATAGACATATAAAATGACCAAAATTTTTGGAATCACTTTTAATTTAGTTCTGCCACTTAAAACTTGATTTATGTCTATTGACTTTGAATAAAAAGCATTGTGTCAACTTCCTGTTCCAGCCCAGCCCAAACCCGCACCGCTGGGAGCTGAGCCTGCGCACCCGCCGCGGTTAAGCCCCTGCACCCCTCTGCCCCACCTCTGCGTTCCCGCGACTAACTTCCTGTTCCAGCCCAGCCCAAACCCCACCGCTGGGAGCTGAGCCCGCGTGCCGGCTGGGTCAGGATCCTTGGCCTGCCTTCCCTTTCCCCGCCCACCCACCTTTTTTTTTTGAACCCCTCCAGCCCAAGCTCCAGCACTGAACCCATCAAATAGCCCGTTTGGCAACCGTTCCGGTCCACGAGCCTACCAGGACTACTCAATCCCAAAGCTCCACCTCCACCTACAGACCACATCCGCCAGGATTCACAAAAGCTAGCAGCCAGAGCCCCAACACAAGAGTCAGGAACCTCTGTAGAAGAACCA
>PVJA010001010.1:0-26926 GCA_004027025.1 Myocastor coypus
GCTTAGCCCAAAATAAACAGAAAGACAAACTGTCAAAAAATTATTATAGAATTTCCTCTTGTGTGTATTATAGGCTAAGTTAGATAGAAATTAATACAAGTCAGAAAGGGACATGGCTCTCAAGGAAGTCACTGAAAAATAGATATCAGAGTTGTGACTTGAGGAGCAGCTAAATAAGGAAAGGCCTCAAGGTGAAGTCACAGGGCCTAGGCTTGCATGCTTCCCTAAGGGATAAGCAGAATGCAACACTAGAGTAATGAGTACTGCCCAGGCCCTCGAACCTAGATATGCATCAGACACTCAGGCAGTGACTAGGATCCAGGCCTGCCCCAAAATGGCCCCGTTACAGAAATAATAGGCAAGTCAAGGTCACTCATATCAACCATCTCCCCTTGCTACATGTCCCACTTCCCAACTGGGTTACCATTAGCTAAGCGGCCATACTTGCAGTGCTCTAGCTTCATTGTATTTTGATCTATGTTGTATGCACATTGGACAATTCTGTACGCAATGACCCTGAAAAAGGGCCTCTGTAGCAGTCCCCTGTCAGCAGACAGTCTCCACCTATCTCTCAGGACCACCTATCTATCAATAATTTTTTCCTAATCTTAAACTTCTATGTCTCTTGGAATTCATCCTTTTGACTTCAAGGAACACAAACTTCACTGGTATGATATCTGACATGTTAGGAGGTATATTTCTCCTATATCACATGGATGGTAAGACAGCAGTCACAACCAAAAGGAGACTAGACACCCAATCAGTTAAATGTCTAAAATCACATTGCAGGTCTCCCAGAATAGTGAAAAGAGTACAGATGGTCAGGAAAGTATAGAGGTTAGTCAGAAACACCTAATGATTAAAGAGAAATGTATTTTTAAAAACAAATACAATCCATACAGGTTTGAATAGCCTAATTTTTAAGAGATGCAAACAAAATTTCTAAAAATAGCTTTAAACAATTTTGGCCAAAGGTTAAAAGCCATTTTCTTTAACAAGTTCCAAACTAAAGAGCAAATTCAATTTATAAGACAATAAGCGAAAAGTTCAAAACCCAACAGTTTACTTTCAAGGAGTTGAAAAATAGTAATTGGTCAGTTTAAAGTTGTGCCCCCCCCCCAAATGAGCTAGTTGTTTGCTTGAGGAGAGGACCTATTTCTGTCACTCTCATCTAGGTGACTAAGATGTGACTTCATTTTTTGTTTTTCCCTTAGGTCACTGAGATGCATGTTTGTTCATTTGCCAGTGAAGATACAAACTCAGGTGAATAAAATTCATGTGATCTCTTGTAGTATAACAATGAAAGAAATAATAAGTGAACTGATATCATCATTTTTGTGAAATGACTTGTCATTACCTAAGAAGGCTTTAAAAAATTACGTAAAGCACAGCAACTCACTTCAGCAAAAATACATTTTTTGAAAAACCTTTGTAACTGAGCATATTGTACTTCAATTTAAACTGAATGTGCTTCCCAAGGTGGTATGTGATTAGAGAAGATGGCTCTCTGGAGCTGTGATCTGAAAGAGTACATTTTTTTGTGTCCTGTTGCACCTTTCTCTCCCACCCTCTGTTCCCAGCTACCATGCATTGAGCAGCTCTCCCCTCTAATGCTCTTGGCCATGCCCGATTTGCCCAGAACCAGACAACTGTAACTCAGTTATTTGAAGCTGTGACACACATTAAATGTTTCCGCCATGAATTGTGCCCTTCAGGGATGTTACTTCAGCCTTGAGAAAGTAACCAATACACCACTTCTATTCCTACATAGAACTGAAAGGCCTAGCTAGAAAAACTAGACTAGAAAAAGAAATAGGAAGCCTCTGCACCAGAAACAGGTAAGTACAATTTGCAGATAATATGGTCTAATATATAGAAAACCCTATGACTATACCTAGACACATAACTGGTAAACAATGTCAATAAAGTTGCAGGAAACAAAATCCAACAGCAGACACTAGTTGCAATTCTATACTCTAACTATGTGCATTCAATGAACCATTTTAAAAGTCCCACATGTAACAACATGAAAAGAAAAATATTCTTAGGAATAATTTTAGCAAAGAATGTAAGATCTCTACACACTAAAAACAGGAAGACACAAATGAATAAGTAGCTGACTATATTCACTGTAAAAAGATTTAATGTTGTCAAACTATCCATACAACCCCAAACAATGTATATATTCAGTACAGTTTCTCACCATTCCAATAGCATTTTCCACATGGAAACAGTAAAGCTGTAAAATCTGTATGGAAGCACTGAAGATTTGAAATAGCTAAAGGAATCTTGAGCAAGGATAAAGATGGAGGTCTAATACTCCTAATTTTCAACTGCATTACACAGCTTCAGCCATGAAAGCAGCATCTTGCTGCCACAAAAGTTATATACCCACCAATGGAACACAACACCAATCTCAGGAAACACAAACAAAAAACCTACTCTTATGACCAAGTAATGCTTGGGAAAGGCACCAACAATACACAATTGGAGAAGGACTATCTCTTCAACAAATGGCTTTGATTAAACTGGATAAGTATATGCTAAAAGTAAAAGTGAGTGGGATCTTTATCTTATACCATACACAAAACTCATCCCAAAGTGGACCAAAACCTCAAACATATGACTCCAAACCACAAAACATCTGGAAAAAACTGTGAACTCTCCCTCTCACTGTATGTGGCAATTGCTTTTTTTTTTTTTTTTTTTAGTTAATACTTTTAATTACGATTGTAATTACACAATTGCCCCTATTCAGCATTTTGTATGAAACAGTTACAATACACAAGATTTTCAAATGCAGCAGTATGTATCAAACTACATATATATGCAAAGTGTACAGGTCATTAAGAAGCTTTATCTTAAAAATACCTTCATAAAAATAAACATTCAACCTCTCAGCTTTAAAACATGATTAGAAATATACATTTTAATAAAAACAACACAATGATTGATCAAATACTGATTACTCAGTTATTTTAAAACCCTTAATAATCTGTACATGAGTGCGAATTAGATAAAAGTCCACCAAGTAGTAATATAAAACTCTGATCCCATGAACAAGTCTGCTGACAGTTCCACTGGGCAATTAAGGAGGTAATTTCTACACAGTATAGGCAAATCGTCCAGTCTTCTAAATATATCTATAGTATTTCCACTCATCCACATGGAAAATACTTAGATTAGGAGAAAAGAAGAGCAGCAACTAACCTCACCAGGGCATTTCAGTGGGAGAGAACTATTCAAAAAATAAAGGGTGGTTTAAGGTGGTTGTTGATGAGTGCTCCTTGCTGAAGTGCAGTAAGAGTTTTTTTTAAAAAATATTACAAAAGGTAGGCAGCTGACCTGCCCTTAGGACACCCAGTAGGGGCCTTGGTCATTCCTCAGCATTGGTGACACAGGCAAAAGGGAAGCCTCAGGAAGGGAGGGAGCACAAGACAATCTTAGACCTGGTCAAGCCAACTGGCCTCTAGGGGACAATGCTGACTCCCAAGAGCAGATACCGCTCCCTGGATGGTGGGGGGAAGGCTCGGGTTCAAGGGGATCAAAGCTTAGACCTGAAAAACTCGGGACACAATTGACTCTTTGACTCTTGATGGTCCAAATCCCCAGAAAGCATCAAGGGCACCTATGAATATTCATTTCTAGTCTTAATTCCATCGGAAGTGGTTTGGCTGGAATTTAATGCTATTTAAGGCTCTAAATCAAAGGAATCTGGACATCTGATAGGCACTGTTTTCTACTCCATGGCAACAGGATCATGTATAACAGGACTGAGTCAGACTCCCAGCTTGTGGAGCAATCTGTGGTTCCAGCTGGTGAGGAGTCCACTCTTACATCAGGAAAGACTTTAACTGTTGCTATACAACCCATCTACTGCACTGCTCCTGCTATTCTGCCTTCACCAAGGACCAATTAGCTCCAATGAGCTTGTTAGACTCAGGGATTTGTGATTGTTAATGAGAGCCCCAGGTGTAACAATGCTACTGGAAACGTAAGCAGCCAGCACGAGGCGATTGATTCATAAGACAACAAAGCACCGTGAATAGTGGTGAGGCCCAAAGGTTTCACTCTTGGCCAAAACCCCACACACTTGTTCATAGGGAAGGAGCAAGATGGGTGGACACATTTTCTTGCTGTGCCCTAAGAGAAAGCCAAGTCACATATGCCTTCAAGGGCAGTGCGGTCTGCTTCCCACCTGGATAAGGAATGGAGCAGCAGGCTTCAAAAGGATGCTCCAAGACCCAGGCCTCATGTCCAGGCACAGGATGAACACTTTATCTCTTGGCACAGTGCAATGCTCCTCTTATTCCTACTCATTCCTAGGGACAGAAAACCACTGCGTCCTGGGCTTCAGCCCCCAGGTGTAGATGCTGGTGCACTAGGTCCACTGGGCAAAGAGCTGCCCCCTTCAAGCCACTCAGGGTCACACATCACCCTGAGGGCACAACACTGAAATGGGGAATCAATGTTTTCTAACTCCTTTTTGGGTTAACAGACTTTAATTTCTTTCAACTACAAGAAGGGCAGCCTGGTCAGCAGGACCCTTGCCCTGATACACTCGTCTAGTCTCTGGATAGCCCTACCCTCTGCCACACTCCAGTCCTAGAAGCATAGGGCAGACCAGGCTCCTGTTAAGTGGGATGCGCCTTCCTAGGACAGCAGGAGCAAGGGACCTGCAGAACAATCTTCAATCATGGGCCCTGATTTTTGTTTTGAGCAGCAGAAAAACTATTTTGTGATTGCTTACATCACAGCCCTGCTGTGTTTCAGGAGGGGGTAGGGAAAAAGGCATGCTGCAGAGTTACTAGTTGGATTCTCTAACCAAAGGCAACAGTGAGTTCTCTTACTACAAACCAAAGTCCACAATCATTACTGAAATCAGAATATATGAATGATCATACATTGATCATAAAAGAAAAACAAAAATCCACAGTGCTACAGAGAAGGATTCTGAAATGTGTTAACATTTTTGTTTTTAAAGCCAACATTATTTGGGGTTGTGGTTTTGAAGGATAAAAACCAACAGTGGGCACCTCCTGCATGTGCAAGGAAAGAAACCTGACTTGATGTTGTGTGGCTCGCAACCTAGTGACGCAGCCTTGCTGTTCTGTAGTCCATGACAAAAAAGACTTCGCAAGACCAGTTTCTCAGCTGGAGTCTTCTAAAGCTTCTACAAGTGTTCTCCGGCAAGTCTGAGGGGAGCACAGTACCATTTGGTGTGACAGCATGCAGCAGCGTGTTCACAGATTCATGTTCATAAAGCACTCTTTGGTAGAAGACAAGCAGCTTGGGTACTTCACAGAGTAAACATGACAGAAGTATCACCAAGGGCAAAGAGAAAAGGAAACCGAACGGAAACCGAATGGAAACCAAACGGCACCTGATGACAGGAAGAATCATTTCTGAAAAGACTGGTTTATCTTTACAAATATCCACACAGAATCACAGGGTGAACAGAAAATAAATACACACAAAACCTCCATCAGATCCTCAGCTCTTCTAATGGGCAGCAGCAAACACAACTGCCACCTTGGGGACACATGGACCACCACACATCAGCTCTCCAGATGGCAGGGGCCGTGGTATTTAAACCTGAGATTAAATCACGACATCATTTCCTTGTTTGGCTTGAAAATTCTGCAAAAATGGCAAGTTGGGCCCTTCAAGTCTTCTTTTATCCCCAAACTCGAGGAGTTACAGAGCCTCCATCAGATGTTTTCTTCAGTGAATAAATTTCTTAAGCAGAAGCAAGTAAGGCTTTTGCAATTTTTGTTCTGTTCTTAAATTTGTAAGTCCTGCAGGAGCTTTCTATTCCTAGAATCTTTCTTCAGCTCAGATCACAGGTTTCTACTTAGCGCAAAACTGTTTTGATCCTTGAGATGGAGGGAATAGCAGCTATCTGCCCAAGGGTCCTGATGGCTGCTGTGCTCTGAAACCATCGAGACAGAAGAGCAGGGTGGGGAAGATGTAGTCGCACACAATCCACCACATGGCAACGCTATTGAGTACAGAGGCCAGCACACCTAGAGGGCATGCGAGGGGGATAGCATGTGCTTTTGATTGTCTTCTGCTTTTCAGGGCTCGAAGTCTATCGCCTTGCATGACTCCACTGACTTCCTTGTCATCACTGAACAGTTCAGGTTCCCGCTTGTCTTCATTTTTGATCCCATTTACCGAAATGTCAGCGACACCTGAGAGGAGTTTGGAGAGGGAAGTTCTGTGTGGTCCATTCTCCTGCCCCCTTTGCTTCTGATGGAAACAGTCACCTTCCAGCCAGAGGCTTGCTTGTTTCATGACCAGAAACTGCTGCTGAGGCCCAATCACTGAGCCAGGCCTACAGATTCTGACCCAGGCTATGCTCTCGGCTGCTGTCATCTGGTAATGCTTTATGAGGCAGCAGGCGATCAGGGTGCCAGTCTGACCAAGGCCGGCTTTACAATGTACTGCAATGGCACCCTTAGCATTTTCACAAATAGCCAGGAGCTCTTTGACAATGGATTCGGTTGGAGTGTGCTGCCACCAGCAAAGAACGTGGTGATTGAAACCAACATCCGTAAAGCGCTTCACATCATGCATCCTTTTATTCAGATGAATAATAGTATTAACTTTGTGACATTAAAATATGAAATATAAGTCTCTGGACAATGTTGGTGGTAACCACTTTTAAGTCTGGATCTTGAATGGGGTCCACAGAAGGCAAGAAATTGGTTTAGTGTTATCCAATTTAAATCTCCATTTTCTGCTTTTTCATAGTGCTCATATTCATCAAGGTTAAATGTGTTGAAATTAAAAAAGCCATACTGCATTGCCTTTTTTACTGCATGAAAATGGTCAAGAAGTGTAATGTAGAAGCTGCAGCTTCCATAGGCAGCATCTCTGAAAGGAATATAGACTGTATCTCCAAAGATTAGTATTCCATATGCTTCTTCAGGAGTTCTCCCCAAATATATAACCATGTAGCATCCAATGAGGAAAGCAGCGTTAGCTTGTTATTTTTGATCACAGCCAGTAAAATGAATAATTTTCTTCCTCGTCGTTGTAATGGACTTTAGTTTCTTATTTATCTTGCAACAGTATCTGTAAACCATTGCCAAATTCAGTGGTCCAAAATCTGCATAGAAGTTCTCATATTCAAGTTCATTATCTATGCTGAAATAATGTTCATTTGATGCACTCTTTGGTCTGCTGTAGAGAATGGCAAAACAAAGGTGATCGGTGACGTCCAGGTATAGGTCCTCGCGGGGCTACGTGCAGCGGCTCCTTGTTCCTAAGCGCGCGGCAGCGGAGCTGGACAGCGAGCAGGGGGATGCAGCCCACCATCGGCAATCATATTCACAATTTCTCTTCCATAAAAAGGAACAAATTTTCATTTATATTCCAAGCTGTCAGGAAAAGGAGGATATTTTATCATGCAGGATTTCATTGGGTGTTGATTGAAGCTCTGATGTGCTATATTTGCATGAATTAAAAATAATAATATCATTCTGGATTTGAAGACTTTTGATACTTTTCCAAGCAGTTGTTTGATACCAAAATAAATTTAAGTAGGATCCCTTAACTTAATTTTTTTCTGAAATGTAAATCTTCAATGTTTTTATATTTGGTAATAAATATAGTATATTTTATTTAGAAGTCAAATTCTACTAACATAGTTGGAACATTTTTCTTATACACAGTTTGCTGGGATTATGTTTAGGTGGCTTAATTATAGCTAATTTTAAAGCATTTTTGAATGGGAATTTCTGTTCCAACCTGGAAGTTAATAAAATAGTACAGAATATACTTAAAAAAAAAAAAAAAAAAAAAAAAAAAAAAAAAAAAAAAAAAAAAAAAAAAAAAAAAAAAAAGCTTGGGCAGCAAAAGCATGAGAAACACTGCACTAAATCCAAATAAAAATATCTGCTCTGCATCAAAATAGAAAGCTTTTCCATTGAATAGGAAACAACAGAATGAAATGGCAGCCCTCTCAATGACAGAAAAAGCACTTGCTTCATCTACCTTTCTGTAAGGATTAATACTCAAAACATAGGAATTTAAGTCAGTACAAGACAAAAGCCCTCATAATATTTGCAGATGAACAGACAGAAAACCTCATCAGTATGGATTAATTTTAAAAGTTCAAAGGAGCCTGGGAGATGGCTCAGCAGCATTAAGCACTTGCTTGGCCAGCACAAGGTCCTGAGTTCAATCCAAGGTACAAGATAAAAAAAAATAAATAAATAAAAAATAGAAGAACAGGAGAGGCTAATCAGGAAGATTCCTAGAGTTCAAGGCCTTTGGGGATTCGTAGTTTGTTCAAGGTCAGCTTGAACTACAGGTACAGACCCAGTCTCAAGGGAGTAATAAAAAGACAAAGGGATGGCCTGGGGTTGGAGCGTTTGCCCCTGAGGCCTCCACTGTCTCGACTGGGGCAAGCATTCAGGGCAGGGGAACGGAGGCTATCAGCATTTCCGGCTCAGGGTTGGGCTCTGTCTAAGATCCTCTACCCAGAAGGCCCCACCTGAAGGAGGACACACCTCTCCCTGCCTGGCTCCTGCCCTCTCCTCCGCCCACCTCTGTCTTTTTTACCACTGCCTTCTTCTGTGGCCAGCACTCAAAGCCGACAGACACCGTAACCCACAGGGGCAGGAGTGGCCCGCAGAGGCACTAAGAGCAGGTGAGGACTAGTGTGCAGTCTGTGCTTAGACCACCAGCACGGTCCTCTTGGCTGGTAGTGCAGTCTCCAGGGCCAGCAGCGCTACTGCACCTCAGCGTCCCACCACAGCATCCAAGCCAGGCCCAGCACCCTCACCATGAGCTGCCTCGGGAACTGTGGGAGTGATGGCCAAGGCCAGGAGGAGGCTTGGCATGAAATCAGCAAAAGGACACAGAAACAGCTGAAGGAGGACGAGCGCCTCTATCGGGCCACGCACCGCCTGTTGCTGCTGGGGACCACGGACTCTGGCAAAAGCACTCTTTTTAAGCAGGCGAAGATGCTGCGTGGGCTGCGGTTTGACAGGGACAGTGAGCGGGCCACTGAAGTGCAGAAGGTCAGAAATTCCCTGAAGGAGGCTATCGAAAGCGTCCTGCTAGCCATGAGCCATCTGCAGCCCCCCGCTAAGCTGGCCCACCCTGAGAACCAGTTCAGAGTGGACTACATCCTGGGCGCCAGGGACGACCTCAGCTTCAGTTTCCCACCCGAGTTCTTTGAGCACGCCAAGGCGCTGTGGGAGGATGACGGTGTGCGCTACTGTTTTGAGCGTTGCACACAGACCGGGCTGCTGGACTGCTCCCGCTACTTTCTGGACAAGATCGACGTCATCAGGAAGCCCCACTACGAGCCCAGTCCCCAAGATCTCCTTCGCTGCAATGTCCACATCCCCGGAATCTTTGAGACCAAGTTCCAAGTGGACGAAGCCAACTTCCACCTGTTGTTTGCAGACGGGCTCTACTACACCTGCCGGGTATGGACCGAGTACCTCAGTAACTTGACTGCCATCATCTTCGTGGTGGACAGCAGCAGCTATGACCAGAATAGCACCGGGACCAACAGTCTACAGGTGGCTCTGAACATTTTCAGGTCCCTCTGGTGCAAATGTTCCCGCCCCATCCGTGTGCTTCTCTTCCTCAACAAGCAAGATCTGCTGGCTGAGAAAGTCCTGGCTGGGAAATCCAAGATCGAGGACCACTTTCCCGAATTTGCTCACTACACTGCTCCTGATGCTGCTGCTCCTGAGCCCGGAGAGGACCCACGGGTGACCCGGGCCAAGTACTTCATCCGCGACAAGTTTCTGAACATCGCCAGCGCTGCTGGCAGTGAGGACAGCCACTGCTATCCTCTGTTCACCTGTGCTATGGACAGTGAGAACATCCCGCGAGTGTTCAGCGAGTGTGCCCAGCTGCTCCAGAGCCCCCATGTAGGAAAGAGCTGCTGTTAGAAGAAAACTGCGCTTTAATTACAGTCTAAACTCAGTCAATTTCTGTAAAATTGAAGGTCATTGGTAAAATATTTGTCTCTACATGCTATATCTTGATTCCTCTTTTTTAAAAATTGCATTCCTATTCATTGTATTCAAACTCTTTCCCTTCCTGGTCTCAAAGTTGGAGTTGCATTTTACCCTTCTTTTCTCAATTGTTTCATTGCCTTCCTCCCTTCCTTTCCCTTTCTTTTTGAACATTTTTCCTTTTCTACAGTATCTATTGTACATTTATGGTTGTGTTTACCTGTTCACTTTCTCACACTAGAGAGGTAATGTGATATTTACACGTGTGTCTGATTACTTCCCTGATAATTATGGTCTCAAGTTTGTTTCCCAATAAATTTCTCAATTTTATCTTTGTATGGCTGAGTAATTCTGCATTATATTAGAAGTAAAACAAATCAAACAACTTTTTTTTTCTATTCATTGGTTGGTGGGCATTTGGGTTGCTTCCAAGAGTTAACTTTCTGTGTTGCTGTCCACGTGGCTATTTACATATAGCTGTGGTATGATGCTTTTATTTCTCCTAGGAAGATACACAGAACAGGAATAAGATCAAGAATTTGAAGAGTTACAGGAAACAGATATGGTTGAAAGTAGTCAGTGTGTATAAGAAAAGCAATGGAATATAGGACACATAATTTGCAACATTATTTTATAGTAGTACAAAAGAATGAAGGACAACACTCTATGGGCCAAAAGAATCCAGCTGAAGGCCTAGATCCCATGTCACTGGCCCCCATGAGTCTAGCCAGGTCCCAGACCACATCTCATGCAACTTTGTTTCATGGACTTGCACTGGAAAGGCTGCAAGGCCAGAGATGGAAGCTCAAAAGTCTGTGCCAGTGGGATGAAGGATCTGGGAGAGCAGGCTGATGAATCACACTGAAGCCAGAAGCTGGCACTCAGAGTATGAACCAAAGGTCCCCTGAAAAGAACCACAGCCATTATCAGCAATAGCAAGATCCCAAGCTCCTCTGACATGGAGAGCAGCTGAGTATGTACCAGAAATGCTAGCCAAACAATCTCCTCTGGGGGCCTGAACAACGCCCTGTCTTCCCCTCTGAAGCCAGAAGCAAATGCTCACAGTAAGGCCCAGGGCTCTCCCAGAGTGAACTACAGCCATTCTCAGTGACAAGGAGGTCTCAAGTTCCTTTGATGAGGAGGAGAATTGAGTTCACATGAGGAAAGCCAGCCATGCTCCGTCCCTTCCTATCATGTCCTTGCTTTAGAAGTGACAGATAAGACAAAGTTACTCAGGTCAGCCATATACCCCTCATACAGGTCACACATCCCAAATGGGTCACCATTAGCTAGCTCAGTGGCTATACTTGGAGTTCAATAGGTTCATTGTAGTTTGACCCTAGTTGTCCCCACATCGTGATATTGCTGTATCCCCACACACAACTGTGACAAAGGGCCTCTCTGGTAACCTACTTGGGACCCTTCTCTCAGGACCACCTAATTCTCAATGAACTTTTCCTATTCTTAACCTGCTTTGTCCCTTGGAACTCATTCTTTGACTGTGGGGAACACAAACCTTACAGTTTTCATATCAAAAAGGTTGGGATTTATATTTCTCCTGTATGATTTGGGAGGTCCCAACATAATAATTGGAAGGAGGTAAGAGTTTGCTTCTACTTCATGGCACCCCAAAATACTGTGTCTGGAGTTTGGATTATGATTTATTTTAGTAAATCAAAAACTGTTATCCTTTGCTAGTTTTTCCAGTAACCCACTGCAATTATGGAACATTTGACTATGTATACAACTACCTTCTCCTAGATCAAAGAGAAGAAATCTATTGTACTAATAACCGTTAGAAAATTTATCAAGTCTACGCACTGTGCTCTGTACAAGTACAATGAGGACAACAATATGCATTGTGTCAATTATTGGGAATGTATTACTAACATATTTTGAAACTGTCACATTGTAATTTCTTATTAAAAGTAATAAAAAAACTGTTATCCTTTGTTTGCTGATTGCTTGTACCTTGCATTGATTGTTTGAGCCATGTCCAAAGTTGTGAGTTGGGAAATATTTGAGTTTCTATGACCAGACACGTTTAATTTTCTAGGCAGGGCCTTGCATTGCTGTTTCACATAAGCTGTTTTGAGCCTTACTGCGATTTTTTTTTTTTTTTTTGTCTTTTTGAGAGAGGGTCTCGCTATGCAGTTTAGGCTGCCCTTGAGCTTACTTTTGTAGCCCAGGCTGGTGTCGAACTTGCACCAATTCTCCTACCTCAGCCTCCCGAGTGCTGGGATTACAGGCGTGAGCCACCATGCCCGGCCTTACTTCAATATTTATTGCTGGATTTGCCTCTATTTATTTCTGACTTATATGGTAGTTAGAGGAGGATTTGGTGGTTTCTTTAAGACAGATTGGTGAAATGGCTTCTAAAATGTCTAATTGTTTTGTAGCTTGCACAGGTATGTCTGAAGATTCAGCTAGAGACTATGGGATATGATTTGGAAGTTCACCTGTGTTGGAGACAGTTGTTATTAGTGTGTCAGAAATTGCTAGTGTGCTTCTCTCTGCCACCTTGAAAATCATTTGCTTGCCTTCCATTTGGAAGCTCCTGAACTCACAGGGAGAAAAAAGTGCCTATCAATAAGAGAAGCAGGCTCTGAGTTTGATCCCCATTCCTTAGAGTTAACTTAATGCTAATCCCTAGATTTGAAGGAATCATAACCTATGCTCACCCAGGAAGCGACCTACGGTTATCCTGATTTAGCTGATGTCTAGTCAGGGGCTTCTCATGTGACAGGCTGGAGAGACCTTCATTCAGGTTCTTTGATGATTCATCTAATTTTCAGCTTTGCAATGCAGCTTGAGTTGATCATAACTTCTGATGTTGGAGGCACGATTTGCTAAAGATTAGAGATTCACCCTAGGAAAGCTTTTGGTCTTATCTTTCTACGTTTGAGATGAGTAGGATTTAGGTCTTGAGCCCTGCATAACGTCACTACTATGTACCTTCTCCCATACCCTGCCTCTGAGACCTAACACAATATATCATCGCAGTTATTTATCCACTGAAATACTCTTTTCTCTGGTGGTTGGCTCCCAGTACCAAGGTTCCAGAATGGCATGTTTCCTTCTCCCTGTACTCCTTTAAGAAGCTGATTTTTATATATCTCTGTGTCATATTCTCTAAAGCTCACTAAGATTTCTTCCTCCCACACTTAAAGCACAAATGAGAAAGTTTTAGCTCAAGTTTATGAGCCTTTCTGTCCTTGGGCAACAGTGGAGATTAACTCCTTTCACTCCTCTTTCCTGTCAAGAAAGAAGGTTGGTTTCTACAACACAGAGAAGTTTAATGATGGAAAATTTTAGACGTTCTTAAGTATTTGAACAGAAATCAACTCAAAACTCTGGTTATAGTATCAGTCCCTAGAGGAATGCCTACCTCTTGCCATGAGGTCTCTCCAGAACATGTTGACAGCACTGGTACCACTCTGGGAGAAATGCTAATCAAGGCTCTCAAAAAGAAAAACCTATTGATAAGTTTGGTCCCAGGGTGGCAGATTTGCTATAGAGGCCCAGGTGCATGGTACAAGAGGCTAACACACTTTTGGCCTTTTTCTTGCACTTGTATGTCACTTCCAGTGGCACTGGTTGCTGTGAAATGGGCTTTAGATTGAGCACTAAGTAGGAGGGATATGCAGATGTCTTTTTGCCCTTTTTTCTTTCTAAAATTGACAGAAACTACTACTTGCAGCAGAACACATTCGAGTCTAACAGACCTTCTTACCCCACTCTTAAGAGTTCATATTGAGCTCCAAACACTGTCCCCTAGTTTACTTCTACATACTACCTAGCCTGAGCATGCCCCTGAAAATAAAACAGTTCGTATTAACTCACATAAGCTGTCTCTTTAGAAGGAACAATTATACATGGATAGCAAAACAGAAGTTTTGAACATCAGCTATGGCTATCAAATAGCAGTGGCTACTGAATGAACAAGAAGTTTGTATAGCTGGCTAATCCAGTCAGATAGGGAGCCTAGGGTCCTTCTTTAAAACTATCTTTTGGTTGGGGCCTGGCGAGATGGCTTAGTGGTCTAAAGCGCCTGTTTGGGAAAGTTTGGGTGGCTTCAGGGACCGCAGTTCAATCCCCGGCTGTGCCAGTCCTGCCCTTGGGGTGGGCTGAGCCGGCCATAAAAATGAGTGAATAAACAAATAAAGGTTCTGAAACAAGAAAAAAATAAATAAATAAAAAATAAAACTATCTTTTGGCAGTTGTCTGTGGCTTGGTGAATGGATCAGGTTGTCACGGAGCATGGAAGAAAATGAATGCTTGAAAGAAAAACTTCCAGCATTATTGTGCAGAATTCGTTCAACACTGACAATAGAAAGGCATTGGTTTGGAATAGAGTACAACTAAGTGCAGTGTGGGTCTTCAGCAGAGGCTGCTTTCTCAAAGGGAAGTGATCAGCATGAACTCTCACTGGACAGGAAAATTTCACCACTGGACCCAGAAGAGACTAGAAGTTCTTATTTCCAGGACTTCTGAGGCATGCCAAACATCTCTATGAGATCAGTGTCTCTCGGTACTTACAAAGACAGTTGAGTTCTGAATCCAACCACTTGTGTTGGAAGGAGAGGATGAAGTGCACCCAGTTCTTTCCCACGGCAACCAGGTCTTCAGGAATGGGCCACAATATTGGTAATGATACAAATGAAAACCAACTGTTGGCATACAGAGAGAACCAATGAACAGAAAGAGCTACTTTTTCTTGCCTATAAAATCAGCATCATCAATAATAGTATTGAAGTCAAACTATTATCAATATAACCTAAGAATCAGTAATGTGCCAACTTTAACCACAGAAACAGGACCTATTATTATATTCTAAACACTTAAATAAGCATTGACTAAAGAAAAAAAAAACCCACTAAATTAACCAGCTTTGTCTCCATTAAAAACACAATAGTCTTCAATAGTAATAGTATAGTGTTAGTCATAAAAATAACCATAAATCATAATGCCTGTACTGGTAAAAATAGAAGGGGTGAGGATGTAGGGAATGAGAAAACTAAAAATTGAAGAATTAATCAATGAAAGAGGAGGAGAAAAAGTGAGATAGGAAATTGTATTGAAGGGCAAAAGTATATAATTGTACTTTTTATATAATGGGAACAGAAAATGGAGAATAAAACAAGAAAAAAGAGAGCAAAAAGAAAGAAACAAAAGGAGAAAGAAAAAAAAGTTAAAAGAAGAATGCCAGGAAGAAAAAATGCAAGAAAATAAGCCTGCACCCACCTGCCAAAGAAAAAAAAAAAAAAAAAAAAAAAAAAAAAAAAAAAAAAAAAAAAAAAAAAGCAAAAGGAAAAGGAAAGAAAAGGAGTTATTTCTCAACAAGAAATTAAAATCTTTCTCAGTGTTTTTGAATGAATGAATTGTCAATAGAATGTGGGGTACTGGAACCCAGCAAGTCACAGTTTCTTCTACCTGACCTTATGGGAAGTGTTCTCCTTTCTCTTGGAGCCTCTCTGTACATACACCTCAGTCTACAGCAACTGTCCAACCAAGGCCCATTCTTCCTCATCTCAGTAAAAGGGAAAGGCAATCAGCTCTCTGATCTTTGCTCAGTGTAGGCCACAGAGCAGGGATTCAAGCAGATTGTTGAATCTTAATGCCAACACCTTCGGATTTAGCCTACTTTGAAAGCCACACTTGCTGGGCCTGATTTCTTCCTACAGAGGACAGAAGCCATGTCCTTGAGCCCAAAGTGTTTATCACCTAGTCATTGTGTGAGGGTAACACTATAAAATCTGAAGTAGAGCTATACTGTAGCTTACTCTTCACCTACATCTTCCCCATATGGAGCATGAATACACACTTTCACAATTTGATCTCTTTTTCAATTTGGTCCTAACATTGAAATTTGACCTGCACTTACTGATTTTCATTAAATGATTTCATTAATTGGTTTTCATTACCCATCTTTTACTGTGTAAATGATATATTGTTGTGCACTGGGTGACAAGTCTATTTGATGTCATTAACCCTGCTTGCTAAATTTATCAAACATATTAAAATATCATTAATCATGTGAATTTAGTCTTACTTTATAAAACCTGTTAAGGGAGTCTAACTTTCATCTTTAGAATCAAAATAAGTGCAAGATTAGTATACAGCTGTGATGCCAATTATTAGCTGTGACAACCTCATGGCATATTAAAAGGTATATAGTAATCCCTCAATTCACAAATGCTTCTGTTTGTGTGAACAATTGAGTTCACAAGAAGAAGCATTCAGAAAAATTTTGTTTCCATTCATAAGCTCAGTATTAGGATACAATCAAAACTGCAGACATGTTCCCTTCATGTCTGTGAACACAGTCAGTGCCCCTAAAATCATGGAATGAATGAAGTTCATGAAAAAAGGTAGCACCATATTTGTAGTTTCCAAGTATACAAACATTCAGACATACAAAACTGAAAAGGCATCTTATCGTATTGTTGACTTCTACCTAAAAGTATTTACGATCATAATCTGCTTGGGTTCTAGCATCTGCCTAACTCTTACTTGTGTTCCAGCTCTTTGCAATGGAATGGGCTTGCTAATACAGCATGAACCAGACAGTCAGATAATGCAGACATTGCTTTAAAGCTTGTGATGTGTATCAGATATGTGTTTCAACACTTACATACACTCAAACACACTGCAGTCTGGGCCAACACACTCTAAAAGTAAAAAATTACACATTAATAACCTGTACAGCACATCTGTAGACAGGGCCTTTTTGATAAAGGGTCTCGTGTAATCAGACAAGCCTTCAACGCACCATGCAGCTCAGCTGGCCTGGAACTCATAACAATGCTCCTGCCCTATTTTCCAAAGTGTTGGGATGACAGACGTGCACCACCATATTTGGCTCAAGTGGTTTCTCCTTAAATGAGACTCTATCAAAGATAACAGCTTTAGGTGAAAATCTCTTTGTTATTTAATATCTTGTAGTTAGATAGAGATCCTTGACTAAGAAGTTATTCTATACTAAGAATAACAGTTAAATGTATTTCAGAGACAATAGCAAATCTTAGATCAAGGGATGGTGGCACATGACGGTAGTTCTAGCACTCAGGAGGCTGAGATAGGAGGACCTTTGCAAGTATGAGGCCAGCCTGGGCTACAATGTGAACTCAAGTTCAGCCTAAAATGCACAGTGAGACAGTCTAAAAAAAAAAAAAAAAAGACCTAAAAGTTGTACTGTCACCATGATTTTTGTGCTACAACGTTATCTTGCCTTACATCTCAGATTTTCTGTACAAGACTTTATAACTGTCTATTAACATACTAAACAAATTCAATCATGACTAGGAAATAACAATTCCTTGGTCATATTTTATATTTAAACTATTCTCCTGGGCCACCAACCACTGAGTTTTGAAACTTGAGCTAATAAGCTAAGTGGACAAAGAGGACACACAACATTCTTCCCTGGCCCTTAAGGTCAGCAGGGATGCAGAACAGGAGCGGACCTGTGCTACATGATACTGCAGTGTTGGTGAGGGCCGAATCCTGAAGGGAAAGGAGTATCCTCCTTCCCCAGGGCACCCTCTGGATAGAAGATCTCATACTGAGCTCAACCCCAACCAGGAAGTGCTGCCAACGTCCTCCTTTCCTCTGCTTCTGGTTGTGAGCTCCACTGGAGAAAGGGGAGGCCCAAGGAAAGACCCCACCCTGCAAGCAAATGCTCCAACTCCAGACCACCACCACCCCCTTTATTTTGAGACAGGGTATAGTCATGAAATTCAGGCTGACCTCAAACAAACTATGTGTCCTAGGTTGGCCTCCAACTATTACAATCTTCCTGTCTCTCTCAAGTCCTTTGCCAGTGAGGTTTTACTTTTATTCATCTGTAATTATTTTGGAGGGTGTTTACTTGTATGGACTTTAACCCTTGTATTGTTGTATTTTTAACATTGATCTACATCAAATAGCAGATGATTTACCAATGCTTTTTCTCTTATTGCAACAGCTGACTTTTCATTCAGTTGTTTCCTGTGCTGCAAGGAAACTTTTTACTTGGATGCATTGTGGATTTTTTTTTTTTTATTTAGATACAATGCAATGTGCCTACTTTGCTTTAGTTGCCATAGTTCTTGGTGTCATAGCCAAAAATTATGGCCAAGTGTTGCATGAGGAAGCATCTCCACTGTTTTCTTACAGGTTGTTGGATGGTTTGAGGACGTACATTTGAAGTTTTAATTCAGTTGGGGTTGATTTTTATGCATGCTATCAGATAAAGATCAAGTTGATTTGTATTTTGTCCAGTTTTACCAACACCATTTATTGAAGTGATTATCCATCTTCCAGTGTGCATTATTGGTGCCTTTGCCAAACATTAGTTGGTCACATAAGAGTAGGCTTACTTCTGGGATTGCTTTTCTGTTCTATTGATTGGTATATTTCCTTTTTATACTTGTATGATAATATTTCCAGCACTCTAGATTTGCAGTACAATAGAACATTACAAAGGTTACCTTCATCTTTATTCTTTTCAAGATTCCTTTAGTTATTACAGATGTTCAGTAGTTTTATTTAATTTTAGAACTCTTGTGTTACCAAGTCTAAAATGCTATTGGAATGTTCAGAAATTGTATTGAACTTATGCAGTGTTTTGAGTTGCAGGAATAGCCTGCCAACATTGACTCTTCTGATTGTGAATATGGACAGCTCTTTCTTCATTTGGATCTTACTGATTTAATGTGCATCTAGATCTTTTACATGCTTCACTCAATAATTTTTCTCTTTCATGTTGTTGTTTAATGGTTTTTGGATGGTACATCGTTACTGTGCAAAATGTTACCAGTTTTGTCTGCTTCTTGCTGTGATTGCTGTCTTACAATCTTTGTAATACAAGAGAAATATAAGTGCCCACTTGTTTGCTGTCAGATGTGTGAATTTCATGTCCCTTGCAATCAAGAAGGAATACCAGGGATGAAGGAGGTTAAGAGTAGAAAGAGGTACTGAAAGAAAGGTAGCCTTGAGACATAGAAGGTGTCCTAAGGAGGTTGCTTCACAGGTACTTTTTCAGGAGTATTGCACACAGAAATGTCACAAGGTTTGTACAACATGGGTCAAACTACAATCAACCTACAGGCTTACAAGTATGGACACTTAGCTAATGGTTACCCAATTGGGAAGAGAGACATGTAGCATGGGTACATTGCTGACACGATGAACCTTGGCTCATCTATTGTGTCTGAAACAGGGACTTTGGGGGAAAAGCCTGGATTCCGGTCAGTTGCCTGGGTGTCTGATACATATCTGAGTTTGAGAGTCTGGGCAGTACTCATTACTTCAGTGTCACATTCTGCTCATCCTTTAGGGAAGCATGCAAGCCTAGGCACTGTGACTTCATCTTGAGGCCTTTCCTTGTTTAGCTGTGCCTCTAGTCACAATTCTGATATCTTTTTCTTCACTGACTTCCTTGAAAGCCATGTCCCTTTCTGACCTGTACTAATTTTTATCTAACTTTACTGCGCATAATATTCCCCTTCTGAAGAGGTACACCTAGCTATAGTTAGAAGATAAAGGGTTCAATGTAGTTGCTTGAAGCTATTTAAGCTTGGTATAGTGGAGAGCACAGTGAGATTTCTCTAGCCAACTAATCTAGTGGGTGTTGAGTAGAAGATGTACTGGGGTTTAATGCCTGTGGAGTCTCTGCAGAGGACTCATGTAGTAGACCCAAATCACAGGAATGCAGCACAGGTATTGTTCTCATCAGCATGACTTATTGGAGCTTGGCAGCTCCAGGTGAGAATGCACAAATTTTTTCAAGACATTAGAGCAGTTATAATCAAAGCATGAACACCAGAATGGAAAGGAGCTTCAGGGACAACAGCTCCATGTATACAATGCCTTTCAGGAATTGAAGGCGCAGTTGTAACCCATTGGCTCCTGGCATTCCCTACGAGTTGCAATACTTTGATGTTCCCTTGCCATAAATCCCTCCAGTTTCAGTTGTAAGAAGGTAGAAAATTTGGTGTTTCTGAAGGACCATTTTATGTAAGGAATGGAAAGACTATAGTTTCACCTGTAGCTCCAAACTGTCAACAGAAGCAATTGGGAGGCCCTTTTTATATTTAATATTTATTGTAATAGTAATATTTTTATACATTTTTGGTTATACTTTTTTGCTGGATGTGGCTTCTCATAGAAGGGAGGCATTTTCCCTTTGTTGACCTTATTTTGACACACTGTACATTGGCTGGCTCCTGGCTGCTGGGTCCAACAGTCTCCCAGCTTAGGTGGTTATGTTACTCATCAACAAGGCGACATTATGTAGCACAGTTCCCCTCCTGTTCTGGGTCCTTGTTGACCTTGGCAGGCAGGGGAAAAATTTTCAAGGTCCTTATATCTCAGGTCACTTCTTAGCTCTGGTTTCAAATACCCAGGACAACAGTTTGAATATATAATATGACAATGGAAATGTTATTTTCTAGTTATGGTTGAATCTGGGTAGTATGTTAGCAGACAGCAATTATAAAGTTTTATGGAAAACAACCTGGGATCTAAGGCAAGATAGTATTTTAGCATAACAATCACGATGACAGTAATACAGCATTTAGGTTATGTTTCTTTTTATCTGCAAAATACATTTATCTCTTCATTATAGTACAGAAAAAAATTTAGGCAGTAATCTTTACCTAATTACCAGACATTAAGTGACAAAGAAACTCTACATACATTATTATCTTTAATAGAATGCAATTTAAGAAGAAGCAGTTGATTTGGTGTGGTGGTACATGCCTGTCATCCCTCACCTAGGAGAGTGAGGCAGGAGGGATTGTTATAATTTCAAGGCCAAGCTGGGCTGCACAGTGAGACCATTTATTTGAAAGACCCTGTCTGTAGATGTACTGTACAAGTTACTGTGGTGTCCCATCTAATTTTTAGAGTTATTTGTCCCAACCCACAGGGTGTCTGAGCATCTCTGAGTATTGTAACGCATATCTGACACACATCACAAGCCTTGAAGCAGTTTCTGCATTATCTGACTGTCTGGCTCAGCCTGGTTTGACATGCACATTTCCTTTCAAATAGCTAGAACATAAATAGTGGAAGCCTAGATGCTTGAACTGAAGAAGGTTATGGTCTTAAATACCTTTAGGAAGAAATCATCAACACAATAAGATGTTTTCAGTTTTGTATGTCACAAGGTATGTACACTTGGGAAGCTCAAAAACAGTGCTGGCTTGTTTCATGAACTTAATTCATTGCTTTATTCTGAGGACCATGGCTTTATTCACGATAGCAGGTAAGATGTCTGCTGTTGTGGTTGTCACCTAATACTGAGTTCATGAATAAAAGCAAACTTTTGCTGAATGCTTTTATGTGTCAACCTAACTGTTCACACAAACAGAAATATTTGTGAACAGAGGAATTTCTTTAAACCGTTTAATATACTATGAGGTTGTCACAGCTAATAATTGGTATCTCAGCTATATAGCAAACTTTACATTTATTTAGATTCTAATATTAACACAAAAACTCTTTTAATAGGTTTTGCAAAGTAGAACTAAGTAGTGTTGGTAATATCAAATATATTTGTTACTCAACATTCAAGTGCATATCATTTATACAGTAGCAAAATGCTCACTTAGTGAAAATGAATAGATTTAGTTGAAGTTTAGGGATAGGACCAAATTGGAAAAGACATTAAGTTTTGATGATTGTTGATATTCAAGCTCTAAACATAGACTGTGTATATAAAACATCTATTTGTTACATTGTGTGTATTAAACTTAGGTATTTTTACCTCTATGAACTTAGTTTTAAATCTTACACTTGCAATATAGCTGCTTTTACATGTATGTGTACATATATTTCTAAATACATTTTATATGATAAACTAAGATAATAGTTGTTTATTTAACCAATTGTGAACTGATTGGTGGAAACATTTTGTAGTTTAATGTTCTATTACACTTTAACTCTTAGAGATCACTTTGTAGCAATGACAAGCCTAACAGTGAGAACCTAAGAAATTTATTTCAGTCAAATATTGAACCTTTGCTTTTTTTTTATTTTTAAAGAGAAAAAACTCTAATAGCAATGATACCAAATTTCCAAGCAAGGTAGAAGGTAAGAAACAATGGTTAGTACGTTGTTTCTTGTTATCTGTCAAGTAATTGCTTAGATTACAAGATATAGGCATGAAAACTTGGTCAAACAATGTAAGCACATACTTTTTTAGTGAACTAATACAAATTAAGATATAGCTGTGTTAACTAATATATTTTTTCTTGGTTTTTTTCTCCTTTCCCTCATCTATTTTCTCTTTCCTTTTGAACAGTCTCTTCCAACTTCTTAATATGTTTGTACATTTTGGTTCTTATTTACTCTAATAACTTCTCATAATAGGGAGACAATACGATGTTTACACATCTGGTTTATTTTCCTTGGAGTGTGTTCTCATGTTGCATCTATTCACTTATAGACTCTAATTTACCCTTCTTTATAATTGATTAGTACTGCATTGTATAAAAGTACCATATCCTTTTATCCATTCCTTGGTTGATGGACATTTGGGTTGTTTTCAAGATGTAGCTATTACAGTCATGCTGCTTGAATGGTATGATGCCTTTCGTTCTTCTGAGAAAGCACCCAGAAGGTGAATAACTGAGTTGAATGAGACCTCTAGTCCTAGTTTTATGAAGAATCTCCACCTCCTATGCACAGTGATTGCAAGTGGCTACACTGCCACCAATAGGGGAGAACAGTTCCTTTTTCTCCACAGCTCCTCCAGAATTTGTTATTGACTGATTTCTTGATTGCAGCTATTGTTTCTGGAGTGAGATAGAATCTCAGCTGTCTTTTATTCACTTTTATCCAATGACCAATGTTGGAGAACACTGATATTGATCTATTTATTTGCTATTTGTATTTTTATTTAAGAAATGCACATTCATCGCAAATGCTCTTGAGGGTTCTAATTTTTTTCAAATCTTTCTATGTACTAGACATAATGCTTTTACCTGAGAGAGTATTGGCTAAATTTATTTGCCCACTATGTGGGTATCTATTCATTGTGTTGGTGATATCTTTTGATGTACCAAAAAAGATGTGTATCTTTTGATGTGAGATGAGATCCCCCTTGTTGATTCTTTGGAGTATTTATTCAAAGGTTTTGTTCATGAAGTTTCTGTCTACATCTTTTCTTTAAGATTTCTACTTATTTTGTCTTTTGGCAGATTCAGTGTTTATGTTCTAATATTTAGAACTTTCATTTCGACTTTAGTTTAGTGTATGGTGGTAAATGTGGGTCTTGCTTTAGTCTGGCATACAGATAGCCAGTCTTTTTTCCAGCACCATTTATTAGAGTCCATCTCTCTTCTATTTCACATGTCCATCCCCTTTGTTAAAGATAAGTACACTGTATGTGCTTTTAGTTTTATCTGAAGCTTCTAATTTCTATTTCACATGTCCATCCCCTTTGTTAAAGATAAGTACACTGTATGTGCTTTTAGTTTTATCTGAAGCTTCTAATTTCTATTTCACATGTCCATCCCCTTTGTTAAAGATAAGTACACTGTATGTGCTTTTAGTTTTATCTGAAGCTTCTAATCTATTTCACTAATCCTCAGGTCTGATTGATATTTCTTCTTTTTTCCTGCACCATGCTGGTTGATCACAGTAACTTTGAAGTATAATTTCTACTGAGTGATTGTAATGGTTTGTGCCTTGCTTCTATTGCCCAGAATTGCTATTCTAGGTCTCTTCTGAGAACGTCGGCTTTCATATCTAGATTTGTGAGCTTTACAGTAAGCATTTCATTAAGAAAAAACTTACTGCTTCAGACATGGAATGCTTAACTCTTTAATTATAAGCAAATTAAAAATGTCTTGACAATTGCTGTTGGTGGGTCATCAGAATCAAATCATAAATTTAGATACTTTACACTACTCACATTTTTTGTTAAAAGTTTTCATTTGGATTTTTTTTTTAGCACAGTTCAGATATATATAGTGATCACATTCATCACAGAGAAGTTATACCTGTATGTGATGTGATTTCCTTCTTTTCTTCCTATTCCTCAGCCCTCCTTCTTCCTCTCTCCATTTACAAAAGCTTTGTTTCCATGCCTTCATTTTTTTTTTTTAACTTTTCCTTTGTCTCCTTTACTCCTTCCATTTTTCTGTTCCCCTGTCCTGGAGAACATTGCTTTTCCTGTTTCACAATATGGATTACTCACTGGGGTCCTTATCTATACTTTTGGTGCCTCACATAAGAGGAACAGAATGGTAGTTAGTTATGTGCACCCTATGCATTTCCCTTAAGAATAGGGCCTCCTAATGCAACCATTTTACCAGATACATGTATTATTTTTGACCAAGGATTAACTCTTGAATTATTGTGGATAAACAATAGACATTGCACTTATAAATCCAACCTTTTCATATTACCTTACTTACCTAACAACCTTAATAGAAATATCTTGCCAACTTAAAGACATCTTCATTTTTATCTTGTTAACTTAATATTAACTTTGTGATCCGGGCGTGGTGGCGCACGCCTGTAATCCCAGCACTTGGGAGGCTGGGATTGTGAGTTCAAAGCCAGCCCGAACTGCATAATGAGACTGTCTCAAAAAAAAAAAAGGAAAAGAAAAGAAAGAAAGAAAGAAAGAAAGAAAGAATACTAACCTTGTGAACCAATGCATTTGGGCTATATCATGAGTGTGTGCCTATTGATATACTACCTAAAATAGAACATATATATGAAAATTGACATATAGAAACTTTCACAGTAACTTAGTCATATGTAACCTTTATGCCATCAAATGCTGTCTTTATTTAGAATATTTGAGACTACCAGTCTTCAACTATTAAAGTTTTAAACAAGCTTAGCTGTCTTGATATTTTCATAAAAATATCAAAAAGAATAAAAAATTAAAATAATCAGTAAACTAAAAATGGTTAGTTCTTTCATTAGACAGCTGTTTGTGCACTAACCAGTTATTAAGAGACATTAAACAAATTGATCTAAGATCATATATGCAGAAAACAATTATTTCATATTTCTTTTGTTTTTTAAAGAATACAAACTGGTTTGTAACAAACATTATAAATGATACAAAATTTTATTAAGCAAAGTTATAAGAATTCAACAATGGTCATTGCATTGCATTATGTTGTCTTCAAATTAGCTACCAGTCATCAACATGTAAAATTGCTTTTAAAAAGTTACAAGAAATTAAAAAGAATTGAAAAAAGAAAACTGGAACAAAAATTAATCATTAATTGCTCCTTTCGATAGAACCACAGAAATCAGTGGCACAATTAATCAAACTATCTTACATATGTACAAAGATATATAATTTCCCTGTTTCTTTTGTCCTTTTCCTCATGTCAGCTTTTTATTCTTTCCCTTTCACATTATCTATTGTACCTTTTAGATTTTATTTAGTCTTATTGAACTATATATGCAGCTACTTTCTCTTAATTCAATGAGAAGAAAGATTTGTACTAATGGTGTTTATACAAGATAGCAAGTCTGCATCTGGTACTCTGAGCAAATACTACAAAGACAACATATGCAATGTATTAACTATTGGAACTGTCTTACCAACCTGTTGTGAAACTCTCACAGCTATTTCTTTTCATTAAAATTAATAAAAAAAACAGACTAAATAGATTTTATTTAGTCTTTCAGGTTCTCACACTATTAAGATAATATTTGCACATGGGAGTCTGATTTATTTCACTTATCAATATAGTCTTTAATTGCATCTATTTACCTATAAAAGCCTCAAATTTATCTATTTTTATACTTGAGTAATACTGCACTGTGTAAAAATACCAGATCATTTTATCCATTCCTAAGTTGATGGGCATTTGGGTTGTTTCCAAAATTTAGATATGACAAATTGCACAGCTGTAAACATGGTGTACATGTATCACTGTAGTCTACTGTTTTTCAGTTCTTTTGGGAAAATATCTAGGAGGGGAATAGCTTACTTGAATGGGATCTCCAATCCTAGCTTTTTGAAGGATATCTGTGCTCATTTCCATAGTGGCTGTGTTGGGACCTGCAACTAAAATTGATCATATGTGGGAGGACAAGGTGAGGCCTAATTGCCTAAAGCAGTCAAGCTACCTCAGGGAAAAAACATCCTGCCTTGACATTGCCCTCTATTAGTTGCTAGGCAACTTTGTGTTTCACAGCTTTGTGAAGGCATAAATAAAAGCTCTTACTTTTAAGTGCAGGAGGTTATTTTGCCAACCAGACAGATGAGCCACCACCTAAACCAGATTGTATCTTTTTGTCTGTCTTGTCATCCTTGCACCGTTTTCTCCTCAGTTACAATGGATCACATTGAAGGACCAGCGGATCCCTATAAGGCTATACCAGTCTGCACCTCCACTAACAGTGAAGAGGGGGCCCTTTTTCCCCACAGCTTCTCCAGAATTTGTTACTGGTTGACTTTTTGATGATAGCCAGTCTTTCTAGCATAAGATGAAATCTCAGCACTGTTTTTGAATTTACATCTCTTGAGTGACCATTGATGTTCAACATTTTTTCATATATTTATTTGTCATTTGTAGTTCTTCATTTATGATCTGTATATTTGTCTCAGATACCCTTTTTTGAGTTGAGTTTTGAATTTTGGAGGCCTCACATTTTTAAATTTTTTATATGTTCTAGGTAGAGGTCCTTTGAAGGACAATCAGCTTTAATTTTTTCCCATTTTGTGGGTTTTGTTTTTACTCTGTTGGTGGTTTCTTTTGAAAAAAGAAACTTTCAAAACAAAAGAAAGAAAAAAACTTTTTCAAAGTTGCAGAAATTTTTCAAAAAAGATGAGATCCCCATTGTATTTTTTAAAAATACATGTAGAATTTTTTTAAACTTTATTTATTTATTTATGTTATGGCTGGTTCAGCCTGTCCCTGGGGGGTGGGGCTGGTGCAGCATGTGGTGCCGTGAATCCAACTGTGGTCCCTATG
>PVJA010001010.1:27026-79140 GCA_004027025.1 Myocastor coypus
TACTTTAACCCACTGAGCTATTAGGGCAGCCCTTAGTATTTCGGTTTCAATATTTAAATCTTTGATTCATTTTGACTGTCACATGTGCATGGTTATAGGCATGGGTCTAATTTTATCCTTCAACATATGGAAAGCCAGTTTTTCCAGTACCATTTATTAAAGAGTATATCTTTCTTCCAGGGAACATGGAACCATTAGCCTATTGGTCAAATATAAGGTGGCTGAGTGTGTTTGTAGTTTTGTCTGTATCTTCTTCTTTTTTTTTTTTTTTTTTTTTTTTGTGGTATGGAGGATTGAACTCAGGACCTTGTACTTTCTAGGCAGGTGCCTGTGCCACTGAGCTATCTCCTCGGCCCTGTGTCTTCTAATCTATTCCATTGATCTTCAGATCTAATTTTCTGCCATTACTATGCTGATTTTATCACAGTCACTTTGTAGTATAATTTCAAGTGAGCAATTATGATACCCCCACCTTTCCTTTGTTTCTCTGGATTGATTTTGCTATTCTAGGCCCCTTCTGGTTCCAGATGAATTTTAGGAATGTTTTCTCTAGTTCTGTGAGGTATACTAATGGTATTTTAATCAAGATTTCCTACAATCTGTATAACAATTTTGGGAATATGGCCTTTTTCACAATGTTAGTTCTTGCTAAGCAGGAACAAGGAATATCTTTCCACTTTCTAAAATCCACTTTGATCTCTTTTTTTTCAGAGTGCTACAAATTTCAACCTAAAAATCTTTTACTTCAGTTGTGAGATTCATTCTTTTTTTTGTTGTTGTTGTTGTCTTTTTGCTATGCAGTTGAGGCTGGTCCGGAGCTCACTTTTGTAGCCCAGGTTGGTCTCGAACTTGCACCAATCCTCCTGCCTCAGCCTCTGGAGTGCTGGGATTGCAGGTGTGAGCCATCATGCCCGGCAAGATTCATTCTTAAGCATTTCATTTTGGAGGTATTATTGTGAAAGACACGGCTTCCTTCATTTCTCTCCTGGTGTGTTTGTTATTTGTGTATAGAAATGCAATTGATTTTTAAGCATTGATTTTGTATCCTGCTATGCTACTGAATTTTGCTATTAAATCTACAAATCTTTTAGTGGAGTTTTTGGGGCCTTCTATGTAGAGTATCATGTCATTTGCAACTAATGATAATTTTAATTCTTCATTTCCAATTATAATTGCTTGTATTTCTCTCCCTATTCTAATTGCTCTGGCCAAGGGTTTCAAGAATTATACTGAGTAGGAATATTGGTAGTGGACATCCTTGTCTTGTCCTTGATTTCAAGGTGAAGGCTTTCATTTTGTTGATTTAGTGTGATGTTGGCTCTTGGTTTGTCATAAATGGCTTTTATCAGGTTGAAGTAAAGACCATCTGCTCTGATTTTCTATAGGATTTTTATCATGAATAAGTAAAACAATTATTTTCCAACCTGAGTCAACTGAGTCAATTCTCAGATACGTTTGACCAAGTTGAGCTACAGTAAATCTTTTATAGGTTTCAATTTTGTAAGAACAATACACTAGTCAGAGATTTTTTTTCAGAGCTTATCTTATACATCAATTAATAGAGATGTCCTGTAATAAGAATCAGAAAGACAAAAACCTTTTACATTTATGAAAGCAAAGACTTTTTTTTAAATTTTGGTCTCTGAATATGTCCTTTTGTTATAGACATCTAAATTACATAGAAACTAGTACACAGAGATGGACTGGCCTCACGAAGAAATCGGCACAAAAATATGGACCGCAGAATCATGGCTGGAGGTCAATCTAAAGAAGGTCAAGACTCACGACAAAGAGGTAAAGGCCAGGCCTACATACAAACCTAAGGGATAAGCAGTGCCTTAAAATTATATTGTAATTAGTAACATCTGATCCAAGAAGTTTAAATAGGTATCAGTTATGTACATGGGGGACCAGACCATCTGGATTCATTCCTTCTTCAAAATGCCTTTATTATTTCCATGTACCCTTACTACATGATCCTGTTCCCTATTAGATCTACATTATTTAAACAGCTATACCTATAATCCTTATCTCAGTAACAAAAAGATAATCAAAAAAAAAAAAAAAAGATAATCAAGATCAAAAGCTTTCCTAGGGTAGGTCTCTAATTCTTAGCAAAATATGTCTCCAAACATCAGAAGTTATGATCAACTCAAGCTGCATTGCAAAGCTGAAAATTAGATGAGTCATCAAAGAACCGGAATCAGGGTCTCTCCAGCCTGTCACATGAGAAGTTTCTAAGCAGGCATCAGCTAAACCAAAATAATCGTTGGTCTCTTCCTGGATGAGCATAAGTTATGAATCCCTCAAACCAGGAGATGACTGGCATTGTATAGTCTGTGAAGGAATGTCTTTGCTTCTCTCTCTCTCTCTCTCTCTGGTGGTACCAGGGATTGAACTTGGAAATTGCTTGTCTTATGGGTATTCCAAGCATGGTAAGAACTTGCTTGTCTTATAGATGGGCACTTTTTTCTGTGGGTTCAGGAGCTTCCAAATGGAAAGGAAAATAATTTTCAGAGTAGCAGAGCATTAGCATTTCCTAACAATAACAATCCTGCCCAACAGAGGGACAATATCATGTTCATAGTCTCTGGCTGAATCCTCAAGCATACCTGTGCAAGCTGGAAAAAAAAAAAAGAAATTTTAAAACTCATTCTATTAAGCTGTCTAAAAGAGACCACCAAGTCCTATCCTAACTACCAAATAAATCAGAAATAAATAGAGGCAAATCCAGCAACAAATATTGAAGTAAGTCTTAACACAACTTATATGAAATAGCAGTGCAAGGCCCTGCCTATAAAAATAAAAATATTCTGTCTTAGAAGCCTCAATATAAATGCACCGTAACTTTCCCAGATCTCTACATCTAACACGTGTCAAGCAACAGACACAAGGCACAAGCAACCAGCAAACAAAAGATGACAGTTTTTGATGATGTAAATGAATCATAACCCAAAATCTACAAAGATGCTATGGGGTGCCTTGAAATAAATGCAAACTCTTCCTTCCTTCCAGTTATCATTGTGGGACCTCCCAACTGATATAGAAGAAATATACCTCCCAATCTTTTTCACATGAAAAATGCAAAGCTCATCTTCCTTAAAGTCAAAGGATAAATTTCAAGGGACAACACTGGTTAAGAGTAGAATAGATTTATTGAGAGATATGTAGTCCTGAGAGACAGGAGGTGTCCCAGTAGGGTGTCATAGAGGTCCTTTGTCAAAAGTACTTCATAATACAGCAAAGTCACAATATGAGTCAACATGAGTCAATCTACAATGAACCTAGCAAGTATAGCCATTTAGCTAATGGTGACTCAGTTGTTCATATCTCTTTGCTGGAACAAAATACCTGACACCCCAAATTAAGGAAAGAAAGGTTTATCTAGATCATAGTTATGTTAGGTTTCAGTCCACAGTCAGCTGGCTCCAACGCCGAGTGACACATGGTGATATAGAGCAGCTGTTCATGGCTGTGGTAAAGAACAAGAGCAAATGGGAGTAGTGGTAACAATGGCGCAACTGACAGCAAGTCTTGTCTCCCATATGTTGCATTCAGGCTATCTGCCTCAGGCAGGGTGTAGCACTCATAACCATAATCCCAGCAGCACTTGCACCCCAAATCCCAGCAGGACTCACACCCATAATCCCAGCACTGGATCATGAATTAATCCCAAAGTCTAGAAGTCCTCCCCACGACTACATAAGGCTTTGGGGGAACACTAGAAATAAAGCATAATGGAGACCCAGTTGGGAAGTGGGGCTTGCAGCAAGGGTAAATGGATGACACGATTAAGCTTAGCTTATCTATCACTTCTAAAACAGGGACATTTTTAGGAAGAAAAAGATACTGGCTGACTTGCCTGATAAGAACTCAGCTGTTCTCATCCTCAAAGGAACATGGGACAGTCTTATCACTGAGAGTCACTGTGGTTTATTTTCAAGGAGGTCCAGTACATTGCCTAGCCCAGATCCTTTATCCTGCTGGCACGGACTTCTGAGCTACCACCTCTGCCTTTCGGCCTTTCCAGTGAAAATCTACAAAACAAACTTGCATGAGATATTATCATAGGCGCTAGGGCGCTGGTTGGAATCATTGAAGGTACCAACATGTGATCCAGGCCCTCAGGTGGATTCTTTGGTTCTTTAGCATGTGCATAGATTTCCTGCATTCTTTTAAATTTCACCCTTTGAGTGACTACTATAAAATAAGCCTATAAATTATGAGTTCTGTATGCATAGTTTTTCTTCTGGATCTTTTTTTTTTTTTTTTTTTTTTTTTTTTTTTTTTTTTTTTTTTTTTTTTTTTTTTTTTTTTTTTTTTTTTTTTGTCTTTTTTGAGACAGGGTCTCGCTATGCAGTTGAGGCTGGCCTTGAGCTCACTTTTGTAGCCTAGGCTGGTCTCGAACTTGCACCAATCCTCCTGCCTCAGCCTCCCGAGTGCTGGGATTATAGGCGTGAGCCACCACACCCAGCTTTCTTCTGGATCTTGATTACAATTTCTCTCATCCATGTCTGTTTCTTCTATCACTTTAAATTAATTGAGTTTAACTTCCATTTTCTGTATCTTTCCAGAAGAATCAAAAGCATTACACAATAGCAATATATACATAGCCATATTGAGAGCAACACAGTTTGTAATAGCTAAATCTTGGAGGCCACACAAAAGCCCACAAAACATTCAATGCATAAAAATGATGCTTTTTTGATTTTTAGCATATTGAGGAATTACTCAGCCAGAAAGATAAATTTGAGATATTTATTGTCGAAGTGTTTTGTGACCATAACCATCAGTGTCATTATCTCCCTTGTTTGAGAAATTGAAAATGTAAATAGGAATTCAACTGCACAACAGATACTGTGGAAAAGGATGAAACTGTTTCCAAGGAGAAGAGAAATAGAGAAGGGAAAGCAGAAAGGAAGGAAGGGAATGAAAAAAATGAGGAAAGAAGGGTAAAATGAAAACCGAGCTTTGTGACCAGGAAGGCCTAGCGGGTTTGAAAAGAAGGGATGGGGATGGGATTTGAAAAAAGAGGAATGAATACATATCATGTACAAACACAAATTATACCAGTGATCTTCAATTTTACAAAAATGAATTGAGCTTACGCTTTAATTAAAGCACAGTTCCCCTCTAAAACCAGCTTTCCGCCACGTGTGTGCTGGAGCAGCTGAGCACACTCGCTGAACACTCGCCGGATGCTCTCATTGTCCATAGCACAGGTGAACAGAGGATAGCAGTGGCTGTCTTCACTGCCAACAGCATTGGCGATGTTCAGAAACTTGTCGCGGATGAAGTACTTGGCCAGGGTCACCCGTGGGTCCTCTCCGGGCTCAGGAGCAGCATCAGGAGCAGTGTAGTGAGCAAATTCGGGAAAGTGGTCCTCGATCTTGGATTTCCCAGCCAGGACTTTCTCAGCCAGCAGATCTTGCTTGTTGAGGAAGAGAAGCACACGGATGGGGCGGGAACATCTGCACCAGAGGGACCTGAAAATGTTCAGAGCCTCCTGTAGTTTGTTGGTTCCCATGAAATTCTGGTCGTAGCTGCTGCTGTCCACCACGAAGATGGTGGCAGTCAAGTTACTGAAGCACTCGGCCCATACCCTGCGCATATAGTACAGTCCATCTGCGTACAACAGGTGGAAGTTTACTTCGTCCACTTGGAACTTGGTCTCAAAGATTCCAGGGATGTGGACATTGCAGCGAAGGAGATCCTGGGGGCTGGGCTCGTAGTGGGGCTTCCTGATGACGTCGATCTTGTCCAGAAAGTATTGGGAGCAGTCCAGCAGCCCTGTCTGTGTGCAGCGCTCAAAACAGGAGTGCACGCCCTCGTCCTCCCACAGCGCCTTGGCGTGCTCAAAGAACTCGGGCGGGAAACTGAAGCTGAGGTCGTCCCTGGCGCCCAGGATGTAGTCCACTCTGAACTGGTTCTCAGGGTGGGCCAGCTTAGCGGGGGGCTGCAGGCGGCTCATGGCTAGCAGGACGCTTTCGATAGCCTCCTTCAGAGAATTTCTGACCTTCTGCGCTTCAGCGGCCCGCTCACTGTCCCTGTCAAACCGCAGCCCATGCAGCATTTTGGCCTGCTTGAAAAGGGTGCTTTTGCCAGATCCCACGGGGCCCAGCAGCAGCAGGCGGAGCGTGGCCCGATAAAGGCGCTCGTCCTCCTTCAGCTGTCTGTGCGTCCTTCTGCTGATCTCACGCAGCGCCTTCTCCTCGCCCTCGCCTTCTTTTCCGCAGCTCCAGAGCCAGCTCATGGTGAGGGTGCGGGACCTGGCCTGGATGCTGCAGTGGGGACGCTGAGGGGCAGTAAGCGCCGCTGGCCCAGGAGACCGCGCTACCGGTGGAGGGAACTGCGATTGCGGCCCGAAGGCACCGCGCTGCCGGCCCAAAAGACCGCGCTTCCAGCCGAAGAGACCGCACTGCCTACTGTAGAGACTGCGCGTGATGTCGGAGAGCAAGACGCGTGGAGCTACTCAGCTTCTCTTAGTCCTCTGCGGACCTGGCCTGTGCGGGCTCTGAGTGCGGGCCACAAGAGGAAGTAAGGGGTAGAAAAGGGAGAGGGGGGAGGAGAAGAGGGCGGAGGCCCGGCAGGGGCAGGCATGTCCTGCTTCCTGGGTCGCCTTCTGGTTGGAACATCTCAGATCTCAGACTGAGCTCAACCCCCAGTAAGAAGAGCTGGTGGCACTTCCCTTCTCCGCTCTGGGTGCGCGTCCCAGTGGAAAAAGAGGAGACTGCAGGGAAGTCCCTGCGCTGGAAGCAAGTCCTGCAACCCCAGATCTTTAGCCCCTCTTTTCTTTCTCTTTCTTTCTTTCTTTCTTTCTTTCTTTCTTTCTTTCTTTCTTTCTTTCTTTCTTTCTTTCTTTCTTTCTTTCTTTCTTTCTTTCTTTCTTTCTTTCTTTCTTTCTTTCTTTCTTTTTTCCCTTGAGGTAGGGGCTGGTCATGTAGTTAAGGCTGGCCTTGAGCAAACTATGTATCCCAGATTGACCTTGAACCCTAGGAATCTTCCTGCCTAAATACTTTCCCCGTTTACAATTAATCTATTCTTGTTAGGTCCTGTTTTGGGGTTTTAGGTCCTGTACATATTTTGGGTTCTTGGACTTGTACTGACTCCAGTTTCAATATTTTGTATATTAATCCCTATCTTGACTGCTAGATGATTTGCTCTCTGATCTTGAAGGCTGCTTGTTCATTCTTTAGTTTCCTGTGCTGTGCCAAATAATTTCATTTAGATGCACATCAGAAACTTTATTTATTTGGATGCAGCACAATATGCCTACTTTGATGCTGTTCTCCATGCTTTTGTTGTCACGTCTAAAAATCTATGGCTGGGGCTGGGGAGATAGCTCCGTGGCACAAGTGCCTGCCTGGCAAGTGAGAGGTCATGGACTTTGAACCCTGGTCCTGCAAAAAATAAAAGAAAATAAAAATCTCTGGCCAGGCACAGTGTGAGAAAATGTTTCCACTGTTTTCTTCCAAGTGTTTTACGGTGTAGGGTCTTATGTTTAAGTTTTTAATCCATTTGGAGTTCATTTCTGAGAGTGGTATAAGATAAAGATCTTATTCATTTTTGTCTTTAGCATGTATATAACCAGTTTTCCCAGCAATTATTTAAGAGGTTGTTCTTCTCTCATGATGTACTACTGGTGCCTTTGCTAAGAATTAGTGGGCCATGAGATAGATTTATTTCTGGAACTGCTTTTCTGTCCCATTGATCAGTGTATGTCTTTCTATTTTCATTGCTGAAGCTGTGCAATATAATTTAAAATCAGGAGTTTTAGATCTCCGCCTTTACTCTTGCTCAGGAACCCCTTAGTTATCTCAAGCCTTCAGTACTTCCATTCAAATTTTAGATCTTTCATGTTTCCATGTGGAGAATGCTACTGGAATGCTGAGAAACTGCACTGAACTCATACATTGTTTTGCTTTGTATGGACAGTTTGATAGTATTGACTCTTCTGACAGTGAACATGGATGGCTATTTATCAATAGGATCTTACTGTTTTCAATGTGCAAATCTTTTATAGTCTTCGTTACATTTATGTCATGGTTGATACTACCACTAGCTTGGCTGGATAGGCTTGATAATTCTACATCCTGGGCTGTGGGCCCACCCTAGAGTGACTCAGCACAAATGGGCATAAACAGGGTTTCAGGAAGGCTTCTGTGAGCTTTATTTCTTTGGAGGAGCTTCGTCATCACTGCCGGATGTTTGCAGCAGCAACCGCCACTACCCAGCCAGGCTGGCAGATGCCACAACTGCTGTACCTTCCTCTGCTCTCTCCTGTTTTCTGCACCACCAGCTGCTGCCTTCTGCCCTGGAGCCAGCTGAGTACAGACTGAAACCTCCATTAACTGAACTAAGTAAACATTTCCTTCCTTAATTTTGGGTGTCAGATATTTTGCCCCAATGAGAGAAAAGTAACTGAGACAATTTATTCCTGAGTATTTTTTTCATGTTGTAAGTGGAATTGTTTTAATGGTTCTTGGACAGTACATAGTTTGTGTGATATATGTTCATTTTATATCCTGTAACTTTACTGACATTGTTTACCAATGTTTCTCAGTGCAGTCTTCAGGTTTACCTATTTGTAAGATGATATCTGCAAACAGAAATAATTGTACTTAGCTTTTTCCTGATGTTGAGGTCTCAAATTTCCTTTTCGCATCAGGTGTCTCCCACAAGGACTGTCTACACTAAATGGTGACTAGAAGTAGTGTATCCATCACTTTCCCATCTCTTGAACAAGGTTCCTGGCAGGCACAATTTAAGTAGGAGAGATTTATTTTGTGTGTCTGTTTCAGAGAATTGAGCTATGATTGTCTGGTTTTGTGCAAATCCAGTACAGCCAAGCACATTAGAGGGGAGAGCTGTTCAACACATGGCAGCGGGGACCACAGAGTGTGAGAAAGGAGGTGCAGAGGGACACAGGAATGCACTCTTCTGTATCACAACCCCCCGAAGAGCTATCCTGTCCAAATCAGACTGCACCTTCTAAAACATGTTCAGTTTAAAATATGCTTAGGTATGAAGATTTTTTGGATTTTCTAAAGTTATTTTCCCTGAAGTGAGCTTCAGTGTCAGATGTAATTTTGTTTTTTAGTCTTCATAGATAACAGCAAATTGTTTCCCAAAATGATTCATTGCCTGATGATTTCTTGCACCCTTTTATTACATCATACTGCATGAATTTTGTTCTGGTAAATTTAGATCTTCACGGGGGAAATGGAGAACATGCGTCTCAGTGCCCTAGGAAAGAGTTGAAGTCACACATGAGTCTTCCCAGATGAGAGTGACAGAAGTAGGTCATCTCATTGTGTAAACACAACTACTTCATTTTGTTGGTATTCAGCCTTAAACCGACTATTTGTTTGCTATCACTAAACTCCTTGAAAGTAAACTTTTGGGTTTTGAATGTTTCACTTACATCTTATAAAATGAATCTACACTTTAATTTGGAACTTGTCAGAGAAAATGACTCTGAATCCTTGGCCAAAAACTTTTATAGCTATTTTTAGTAGTTCTGCTAGTTTCTTTAAAAATGTCTTCCAAATGTATATAAATTCTCTTTGTCTCTTTAATCACTTAATGTTTCTTCTTGAACTATGCACTTCCATGACTGCCTGTACTCTTTTCACTATTTTGGGAGAACTACACAATGATTTTACACTTGTAGGCAATTTGGTATCTGGTCTTCTTTTTGTCATGATTGCTGTTTTACCACTGGTGAGATATAGGAGAAATATAACTCCTAACTTTCCAGATATCATATAAGTGAAGTTTGTGTTCCCTCAACTGAAAAAAACAAATGCAAAGAAACAAAGGAGGTTAAGATAATAAAAATGGTTTATTGAGACAGGTAGCTTTGAGAGGTAGAAGATGTTCTGAAGGGTTGCCACGGAGGCCATTTTTGAGGGGTACTACATACAGCAATTTACCATGTGCAAACAACATGGGTAAAAATATAATGGAGCTATAAGATTACAAGAATAACTATGTAGCTAATGGTGACCCAGTTGGGAAGTGGGACTTGTATGGAGGATGTATGGCTGATATGATGAAACTTGGCTCGTCTATTATTTCTGAAACAAGGACCTTTTTGATCTAGTCACTCACTTGCGTGTCTGATGCATATCTGGGTTTGAGGCCCTGGGCAGTATTCATTACTCTAGTGTCACGTTCTGCTCATCCTTAGGGAAGCAAGCAAGCCTAGGCCCTGTGACTTTATCTTGAGGCCTTTCCTTACTTAGCTGCTCCTTGAGTGACAACTCTGATATCTAATTTACAGTGACTTCCTTGAGAGCCATGTCCCTTTCTGACTTTGTATTAATTTCTAACTTAAGAGCCTATAATACATGGAAGGGGAGATACTATAATAACTTTTTTGAGAGTTGGCCTTCTGTATATTTTGGGCTAAGTTTGAGTTTTTTGCATCCTTAAGGCTAGCAGTGAGCTTCTGCAGGCTGTTCTCAAACTCATGGTGATCCTCCTGCCTCAGCATCCCTTATACTTAGCTTGTAGGTGTATGCCAACACACCAAACTTCTATAAGTACTTTTTGTTTGTACTTTTAAGGTAAATTTTAAAACCTCTTAGATATAGATCTTAGTAAATTTTTTCACTTTTTATTTTTATAAGATGATAATCAATGTCATATTAATAGTATTGCTATATTAGCCCTTTCTGTTTTGAAAATCATAATTATGTATGTGAGTCTTATTTGTTGGTTGTTTGCTTTTTGTCTTTTAAAAACAGGGTCTCTCAATGCTGTTCAGACTGACCATGAGCTCACTGTGTAGCCCAGGCTGGTCTGGAACACACAACTATATTCCTGCCTCTACTTCCGGAGAGCTGGGATTATGGGCATGTGCCCCCATGCCTGGCTAGTATGTCGGTCTTATTGCCTAATGTATGTTTGAAAGATCAGCACATTTTTTTAAGTCTTTCTTCTTCCAACTTACCTCCAGTTGACATGAATCGGGAGAATTAATGTTTTGCAAGCTGTGTCACAGTTTGCCAGTTTAATGGCAGCATGCATTGTCCTCTTTTTAATAACCAAAACTAAACATTTTGTGAGCTGAAGAGCAGATTGAAAGCTGAAGTAAAATGCATACTCAATCTTGCTTCTTTTTATAAAGAGTTAAGTGCTCTCTGTGTTTTCTTTTAATCTGTAAAATCTTTTCAAAACACTTTTTGACATCATGCAGTAAAATCTAATTTAATATTGAAACTGACTTGAGATAATTTAATAAAGAAAATGATCATAGAGGTAGCATGTTTATATTAATTATACCAGACTTCATAGTAATATTTCCAACCCTGATTTTTATTTATAAATTTCTTAAATGTAGCACTGTGAAACATTTAATTATTAAGTGTCTACTCATTGAAAATTTAAGGATATGTTGAATTAGTCCTCATAAATAGAAAATAATAGTACTTTTGATGGTACACAAATGTTTTTTTTTTTCCAACAGCTTCTGACATTGCCAGTTCTGCCAACAATCCATTGCGATTATGAAATACTGGACTATGTATACAACTACTTTTTCTTAGTTCAATGACAAGAAATTTTTTGTGCCAAAAGTGATTAGGAAAACTATCATGTCTACATCCTCTGCTCTGTATAACTACTGAGTAAAACAATATGCATTGTATCAATTACTGGGAATATACTACCAACATATTTTTGAAAATGTCACATTGTTATTTCTTATTAAAAGAAAAGAAATCTGAAAAAGAAAGAAAATCCACTGTTGAGCTTTCAAAAAAAAAAGTTTTTCCCAAATTTGATTTAAAATGTTTTGCATAGTATTTCAACTTCATTTGAATAGATCCAAAATTCAAGCAATATAGAAGAGAACAACAGGAGAGTATTCCCCCCATTCTTGCGCCCCACCTACTCTTATCTCTAAAAGCAATTAGAAGCTACATTTCATTGTAGTCTGATATTCCATGTTGTAATACAATTCCATTGTTTTAAAACCTGTGGCGCAAAACACTGGATTCCCGGGCCCATTCCTTACTTTTATACTGCAAATTTCTGCTTTACCATTGTAGTGGCTGCCTACGTATCTCAGTGCCTTTCCCGGAGGCATTCATGAAGCAATCTATGTACTAACCCACTTGTATGATGAAAGGCAAGTTGTATACTTTTGTACAATAGTGGCACAATGGAATTTTTATCACATGATTTGCTATAACTGGTCTTGTGGATTTTTACTCAAGCATCATAGAGGGTCCAACAGACCCACACGACTCCAGGATATATTAAGAAAGACTTTTCTTTCTATTGTTTTAGTACAATTAGCCCAATTCAGTATATTCACATATAAATCCAGATCTGCAAAGTTTAGAGGAGGTAAAAAGTGGATCTCAGATTATTCATGCATGCTGTTAAGGATAATTAATTATATAAAATATAGACTTTCATAGCAGAGATGAGTGTATGTGTGTGATGAAGATTCTGACAATGGCCATTCCTGTAGTCAGGTTTTTCATACGAACAGATTTGATAAAGGTCATGTAACTTAAAGGATTATTTCATCATATTCACCCCAAAGTCAAATGCACAGGTATGTAGGAAATCTGTGCACTAGAAGCTGAAAGAATGCTAGGTGGACCTGGACCCTTAGACAATAACTTCTGCTAGTCCAGCCAGAAACCTATAGCTCAAGACAATGTCTCATGCAAGTCTCTATCAACGATCTGAACTGAGAAGGCTGAGAAGTCAGTCAGTGGTGGAAGCTCAAAAGTTTGTTCTGGGGGATAAAAGATCTATGCTAGCAGGCTGAGGGATCTGTACCGAAGCCAGAAATAATGCTCAAGGTAAGGACCAGATCTACCCTGAAAAGAAGCACAGCCATCTTCAGTGACAGCAAGGATGTGAACTCCTCTGATGAGAATAGCTTAGTTCATATCAGGAAAACCAGTGTGAGAAGCTTCTACAGGAGAATCAACCACATCCCATCCTCTTAACCATTTTTCCTTTTATGCTGTTGAAACAACCCTCAGATAGGCTTTCATACCCAGAACTGTGCTCATTTAGTTTATCTGGGTGTTGTAAGCTGAGCACTAGTTAATTCACCATAGCTGTGTGATGCAAAGTTCCTGTGACAGTGAACAGAAAAGCATCCACTGATACAGATACAGGGAATGTAGACCTCCTTGATTCAGACAATGAAGAAAATAGCAATATGTGTACATACTTGAATAGCTAAAATATTGCAAAGTGGCTATGAAACCAAATAAAACAATCCAATGTTAGAATTCAGTGCAAAAGTATAGTAAGGGTTTTGGCAAAGATGAAATGTATTGGCAAGAATGACAGTGCTACACAATTAAGTGTTAAAAATTGTAACAGATAAGGGGCCAGGGAAATAGCTCAGTAGAGTAAGGCCTGGCAAGTGCAAGGGCCTGAGTTCAATTCCCAGTCCCAGAAAATAAAAATTGTAACAGATGGACCAGCAAAATAGCTCAGCAAACTAAGCACTTGCTTAGGCTTGCACAGGGATAGGGGTTTGATCCCCAGTAACACATGCACTGCCAACACCTGCCCCTCCCCTGGACAGGCTGAACTGGCCACCAAGACCAGGCCAGGTGGTTCATGTTTGTGATCCCAGCACTTGGGAGGCTGAAAGCAGGAGGATCACTATAAGTCAGAGCTGCCTAGTGAGACCTTGTAGAAACGACATTTAATTTTTTTTTAAAAATTGTAGCAGATAAATTGCTACAAGATGTTGTGAAGTACACAGAGGCCAAAATGCAAGTGAAATATTCTGTATACAACAATAGCCATATTGAAAAAATGTATTTATGGTGACACCTCATTACCTGAACTGAAAACATTCATAAGTCGGCTGCACTTTGCAGAGATTTCTCATGATGATTACAGGAGTGTAAAAGACTTACGGAAAAGTGATGGGTCACAGTATGGTATAAAAGTTTATGCCCTTATAGATGGGAAGATCTACTATGCTTTCAATTTAGACATTTACCCAGGAACTCAGCCATTGGATCCTGATTCATGCATAAAATGAATGCTGTTGTGAATAGACTTGTTGCTCCCATATCCCAAACTAACTGGAATGTAATATTTGACAATGTCAAATTGTCCATTGGTTTACCAGTTTCCTGGGCTAACAGGGTCCAGATTGAACAGTATAGGAAACGTGTACAGAAACAAAGCAGAAACTCGGAAATGAAATGTTGCAGTTTTAAGAACTGCAGTGCAGGGAGAGTTGGGAGCTGTGTGTGGTGGTGCATGCCTATAATCTCAGCACTTGAGAGGTGGAGGCAAGAGTATCTCTGTGAGGTTTAGCCCAGCCAGGGCTATAAATAGTTATAACTAAATAGTTATTCATTTTTAGGGGCCCGGCAGGATGGTTCAGTGGTCTAAGGTGCCTGTTTGGGAAACCTTGGGCGGCTTCAGGGACCACGGTTCGATCCCTGGCACCACATGCTGCACCAGACCTGCCCTCAGAGAAGGCTGAGCCGGCCATAAAAATGAGTGAATACACAAATAAAGGTTCTGAAACAAGAAAATAAATAAATAAATAAAATAAAAAATTCTAAAAAAAATAGTTATCCATTTTCTAACTCATTTTTGGTTGCTACAGACAGGATCCAGGTACTTGAATTTAGCTGTAAAAAAGATGATTAATCTCTAAAACTAATCATACATTTGGAATGGAAAATACAGGTACAAATAGTATAAATGGATGTCTTATTCCTAAGAAGTGGCCAAGTCTCGAATTCTATTGACCAAGCAAAACACTACTTTTAAAAGAAGCTTTCTGTTGTATATTTCAAGACCAGGGGTTTTCAAACTAAGCACTATTGGCATTTTGAATCTAAGAAATTTTCTTGTCAGGTGATGGGGTGGAAAAGGAAAGTAGTAGGCCACAGATATAGCTCAGCAGTCTAAGCGATGGCCTGGCAAGCACAAGAACAAGAATGACAGGCATTCCAAGCATAATTTTAGTGTTACCCACTGCTATTCTCAGTGTGAAAAATATTTTGGTGGTTCTTAGGACCATTATCTAATTCATTCTGTGTGTATAAGTGTATGTATGATTTTGCTCCTGCAGTGTTTCCTATCTCTTCTGTTTGCAGTCGCTTCATTGTTCTTGTCTTTTAGATATGTACTGCTTCTAATGTAATTTGAGTTACTGCTATACTCTCTCTCAAGTAAATGATTGGTTTACAAGAAAACAAAAAAAGATATTAAATGAGAGTAAGAGACTAGGAAAAATGCTGTAGGTTTTCTGGCTACAATTTCATATATACTTAGATTTCCAAATGTCTGTATAAAAATGTGCAACTGCTATTATCATATTGTATAGAGATTTATTAGAATATATTTTATTGAGGATTTTTGTGTCTATGTTCTTGGGAAAAATTGGCTTGTAGTTTTCTTTTTTAGTTGATCTCACTCTGGTCTTGATATCAGTGTAATATTTGCCTCTAGGAATGATTTTGGGAGGATGGTTTCCTTTTCAATTTCATTGAACAGTTTGAAGGAGTATTGGGATCATGTCTTGTATAAATTTCTTGTAGAATTCAGAGGTGAATCCATCAGGATTATACTTTTCTTTGTTGGTAGAGTTTTTATTACATTTTGTATTTCATTGGCTGTTATTGGGTTATTGAGAGTCCTTATATCTTTCTTCTTGATTCCGTTTTGGCAGTTTTTACCTTTTTAGGAATCTGTCCATTTCATCTGTGTTTTCAATTCTGTGAGCATAAATATTCTCAAAGTAACTATTAATGATCCTCTGAATCTCTGCTGGGTCTATAGCAATTTCTCCCTTTTCATGCCTTATTGCTCGAATTTGAGTCCTTTCTTTCCTCTTTTTGATGAAGTTAGTTAGGGGCTTATCAATTTTGTTTTATCTTTCAAAGAACCAACTTTTTGGTTCATTAATTTTTTGTATTATTTTCTTTTTCTCAATTCAATTAACTTCTGCTCTAATCTTTATAATTTCCTCCCATCTTAGGGCTTTTGATTTTATTTGCTCTTCCTTTTCTAGTCAGTTTAGGTGCTCCATAAGAGTATTTATTCGTTCCCATTCTGTTTTCTCCATGTGTGAGTTCAGAGCTGTAAATTTCCCTCTAAGAACTGCTTTGACTGAATCCCATAAATTCCAGTAGGCTGTGTATTAATTTTCACCAAATTGTAAATATTGTTTAATTTCTTGTTCAGTTTCATCTGTAACCCACTCTTTGCTGAGAAGGGCTTTGTTTAATTTGCATGTATTTCAAGGGTTCTTGTGCTTTCTTTTATTATTTATTTCCAGTTTCATTGTACTGTGGTCAGATAATACAAATGGAATAATTTCTGTTTTCTTGTATGTATTTAAGCATGACCTATGTACTAGCATGTCATCTATTTTGGAAAATATCCCATGTGCAGCTCAAAACAATGTGTATTCAGAAGTGGTTGAGTGAGACACTCTATGTATGTCCACTAAGTCCAGTTGTTCCAAGATTTGGCTCAGTTCTGCTACTTCTTTGCTAATTTTTTGTCTGTTTTACCTATCTTTTTGGGATAATGGAGTGTTAAGGTATCCTGTTAAGATTGTGGTATTAGATATTAGATTTTTTTAATGTCCATTAAGATTTGTCTTATATAACTTGGTACTGGGTGCATACATACTTATGAGTGTTACCTCTTTGGCTTGAATTTTTTCCCTAACCAGTATGTAGTGGCTTTCTTTATTTATTTTGTTTGATCAATCTTGGTTTGAAGTTTAGAATGTCTGCAAGCAGGATTGTTACCCCTGCTTTTTTTTTTTTTTTTTTTTTTTAGGTGCTGGGGCTTGTAGTATTGTTTTCCATCCCTTAACTTTTAGCCTATGAGTTTCTTTATGAGTTAAGTTTGTTTCTTAGATATGGCATATTGTTGGATTTTGCTTACTTATCCACTCTGCCAGTCTATTTCTTTTAATTGGAGAATTGAATCCATTTACATTAATGAATATAATTGAAAGGTATTGACTTACGATTGACATGTCTTTTACTTACTATTTTCACCTTTTTGTCCTGTTTAATTGGTTGCCCTATTTGGTGTGTTCTTTCTGGTCTCATTTTTAGATTTAAGTTCATTTTGGTCCCTCTCTAAAATTTTTTTAGTAGTCTGCATAGGGTTGGCTTTCACATCATGAAATTCTTTAGTTGTTCCTTGTCATGGAAGTATTTCACTTTTCCCTCATACTAGAAAGAAAGTTTTGCAGGGTATAGCAGTCTGGGCTGGAATTTATTTTCTTGGAGAACTTGAAGCACTCTGTTCCATGCTCTTCTTGACTTCATGGATTGTGAAGAGAAAAATTGCCATTATTCTGATGGGTTTTCCTTGAAATGTGGTCTGCTTCTTTTTTCTAGCAGCTTTTAGTATATTATTCTTCTGCTATATTTCTGGGATCTTGACTATGATATGTCTGGGTGTGTTTTTAGGCAGGTTGATGTTACTTGGATTTCTGTATGCTTCAATTACTGAATGTCTGATTGTTTTCTCATGTTTGGAAAGTTTTCTGCCATTACTTCTTTATTCACTCATTTTCATGACCGGCTCAGCCCACCCCGAGGGCAGGGCTGGTGCACCATGTGGTGCCGGGGATCGAACTGCGGTCCTAAAGCTGCCCAAGCTTTCCCAAGCAGGCGCTTTAGGCCACTGAGCCATCCCAGCGGGTCCCCCTCTGCCATTACTTCTGCCCATATTATTTTTATATCATTTGTATTGACTCCTTCTTTCTCATTGATTTCTATTAATCTCATGTTCATTTTTGCATCATGTTACAGATGTGGAATTATGTTTTCCTGTATCCTGGTTGTTTTTAAGGGACCCTTTCTTACCTTTTCATTACTTGCGACTATGTCTTGAAGATCTGAAACTCTATTTTTTTTTTTAAAGTATTTTATTTTATTTTCTTGTTTCAGAACCTTTGTTTGTTTATCCACTCATTTTTATGGCTGGCTCAGCCTGTCCCAAGGGCAGGGCTGGCGCAGCATGTGGTGCCAGGGATCGAACCGCGGTCCCTGAAGCCGCCCAGGCTTCCCCGAGCAGGCACTTTAGACCACTGAGCCATCCCGCCGGGCCCAAGATCTGAAACTCTATCTTCACTTTTGTTCATAAGGTGTTGCCAGCTTGTGACTGAGATTTTATTTTCTTGTATATCTCTTTGAAACTGTTTTATGCAATCTATTTTTTCCTATATTGCTCATTCAAGGATTGTATCGTTTTTGTATTCTCTAATGTTTTACCAATGTCTTCATTAGAGGCATTTATTAATTCTTTCATTATAGTTATCCCTTCTGATTCAGAGGCTGTTTTTGCTCTCATTTCCTCTCTACCTTTCTGCAGTTGTTCCTTTACATCAGACACTTCATTTAGAGGTTTCTTGTTTTACTTCAGAGGTTATCTCTGATCTGATTCTTCTATACTTTTCTGCAGCTGTTTTTTTTTTTTTTTTTTTTTTTTTTTTTTTTTTTTTTTTTTTTTTTTTTTTTTTTTTTTTTTTTTTTTTTTTTTTTTTTTTTTTTTTTTTTTTTTTTTTTTTTTTTTTTTTTTTTTTTACTTCAGACTCTAGTAATTCAAAGATTTTTTTTTTTTTTACTTCAGAAGTTATCTCCAATCTGAGTTCCTCTATATGTTTCTGCATTTGTTTGTTTAATTCAGATTGTACTAATTCAGAGGTTTCAGCTTCATGATTCCAACTTTTTTTTATGGTAGTGTCTCTCGTATATATTCTGGGTGGGCTCAGGACCTGAGATTGTATTTTGCTCCTTGTCTGTATCATTCTGTGTAGCAGTGATCTCTGACCTTTGGTTTAGAATTTTGGTGAAGTTATTCCATTAGCACCTACAGAAATTTGATTCCGGATCTACCAAGTTTGATCTTGTCCAGATGTGCCTGGCTGGGTTTGGCTGCTGTACTCAGCTTCTTCCTCATGCAGGTTTCGGATGAGAACCCGCTGTGCTCCTATGGCAAGATGCTCAGCTCCTTGGTTAGCTGGTAGGGTCTGACCCCCAGCCTCTCTGCAGGGAATTTTGCTATGGGGTCCAGAGCAGATGCTGGAGCTGGGTTCTGTGTGAGGTGCAATTCTGGCGTTGCAAGCGTGCAGGCCTACTGTTCCTGCCTACGTGTCACCCAGTCATGAGCTGTGGGTAGGGGTGGATTTTTGGTGGCAGTGCAGGGGCACAGGCTAAAAGATCTCACCTGTGTACCTGCTGGTCTGTCTGTGGGTGAGTCGGGGCTACTGTGGGCAGGGGCTGAGTTACAGTGGTGGGGTGAGAGCCTGCAGGCAGAGAAGTCCTACCTGAGCACCCACTGGTTGGTCTGTTGGTCAGTCAGGGCTGCTGAAGGCTGGGGCTGAGTTCCACTGGAAGATCAGGGGGCTGCAGGCCAAGAAGTCCATCCTGTGTACCCGCTGGTTGGTCTGTTGGTAGACAATGGCTTTTTCTTTTGACACAAAATCTCACTATGCATTCCAGGCTGGCCTAGATCTCACGTTGCAGTCCTGGCTGGTCTTGAAGTCATAAGGATTCTCCTGCCTCAGCCTCCCAAGTGGTAGATTTACAGGGGTGTGTCCCATACCCAGCAGTAATGACTTTTCTTGAAGACCTTAAGGTTAAAATCTAGGGAATTCTGAGTCTGACATGTTATTGATGTGTTATTTAATATTTTGAGTAACTATTGAGACATTAGCAGAATGATCAGGAATGTGCACACAACTTTTAATTTTTGTAATTGCACAAGTACCTCCTATATTGCTATTAGAAAGTCTAACAGCTGGGGTGCTTGCATGGAAGTCTATGGAAGTGCCTGCCTGATAAGTGTAAGGACCTGAGTTCAATCCCCAGTACTACATTCTGTCTGAGCTGCAAAGCAAAACCCTATATCAAATAAATAAATAATTAATGTAGAAAAGAATGTCTAATACCATGTTATTTGAAGATAGCCCATTTAATTTTTTTATTAAAGAGATACCTGTTGTTCTAGTACTGAAGGCCCACTGAGTAGTTAGTTAAAACTGCTGAGTAGTTATGCTGTATAGCATCTTTAAAAAAAAAAAAAAAAAAAGAGGAAGAACTAGTGGATCCTGGTAAAAGGAACCTAAAAGTTATCTAGCATATTTGTTATAGCTTTTACCTGTATGATGACCTTGATTTCAGCATACTCTGGGCAAGAACATTTTTTTTTTCAGAAATTAGAGCACGTATGTAATCAAAGCACGAGCCCTGAGGACTTACAGATAAGTTAGAAACTGTGTTTAAGGTATAGGAATTGTAACACACTGGCTTGGGGAACCCTTTACTGACTGAGTTGGACATTTCATCTTAAGTCCCTCTAGCTTTAATTATAATAAACTCCAAATTTTTGAGAACTTATGAAAACAGAGTAATACTTTTTTTTTTTTTTTTTACTGTCAATGATTTAAAGTAATGTATCATATGGTAGACTTACCTGTTTACAACTTGTATAATGACGTCAGTATTTTATCTTTTTTTGCATATTTTTGAACTTAAATCTTACTGTCATTTTTAAGCTAAAGAGTTAAAAATTCACAGACTATTTGTAGATAGCTTTTTAAAGCAGGAATCAAACTAAGGACCTTGCACTTTGCCAGACAGGTGCTTATGCTACTGAGCTATATCCTCTCCCCACATCAGCCTTGCTCTTAACTTTGGCCACAAATCCAGACAAAAGCTCCCCACAGTAGCTATTCCACTGTCCCAAGAGTAGGCTGCTTTGCAATTGTTCTGCCACCCAGGCAATGTCTCTGAATATAAGCAAAATGCAGATCCTGTTCTTGCCAAAGCACAACATACTCCAGCTGGGATCCAGTCAACGCAGTCCTCTTCAATAGCAGCTACCTGAGACACGCTTTAAGTGAGGGCACTATCATCAGTGCTCTGATTTCCAGTCTTTGACCAGATTATCTCATATGGTTCGTAGCATTTGGGGGTGCCACTTTGGTTTGTCTTTCCAAATTTATTCCCAAGTCTCTTAAGCCACATAGCCAGGTAACTTCACGGCAGGTAGAGCAACACTAAGAAATGCCACTCTTGGTACAAATGTTGTGGTCAGAGTTACAACAGAATAGATTTAAAGAAGGATGTGATGGTACACAGCTGTTATCCCAGCACTTGGGAAGCTGAGAGAGGAGGATCACCGGGAGTTCTAGGCCAGTCTAGGAAACAAAGAGAGCTCAAGGCCAACCTGAAATGCACAGTGAGATCTTGTCTCAAAAGGACAAAAACTAACAACAATAAATGCTAAAATAAAAAACAGACAAACAAACAAACAAGCAAAAAAAACTAAAATAGGGGCTGGCCTGATAGCTCAGCAGATTAAAGTACCTGTTTAGGCAGAATATAGAGGCCAGGGTTCTATCCCTGGGTTCTATCCCTGTTGGCCCCACCTGTGAGGTCCATTGGGACTGTGATTGAGACTGGGTGTGGTGGTGCACTCCTGTAATCCCAGCACTTTGGGAGGTTGAAAACAGGAGAATCACTATGAGTTCAGTCTACGTAGTGAGATACTATAGACTCTGTCCTAAATACAGAAAGAAAAAAAATTAAACTAACACAGAATGGATTCAGTACAGTACACATAGTTTATAGGATTTTGTATAATAATCTCCCCAAAAGTCAGATACAGAAGGGAACAGGAGATCTGTCCATGCATTAAAGATCCAAAGAATCCATGCAAGTGTCTGGATCCCATGACAGTGTCCCCCATGAGTCCAGCTAGACGCTGAGAGCCCATGGCAATATCCTGCATGCATTGCCTGCTGAAATCCTAGACCTTATGGCAATGTCCTGCATGCATCCAGCTGGAGGCCTAGAGCACAGGATAATATGTCATGCAAGTCTTATCAAGGATCTACACTGGAAAGGCCCAAAGGTCAGTGGTAGAAGCTAGAAAATCTGTGCCAGCAAAAAAAAGGTTCTGTACCAGCAGGCTAAGTAAGGGATATGTACTTGAGCCAGGAAGTCATGCTCAAGGTAAGGATCAGAACTCCCCTGATTTCTCATGATGATCATGGGAATATAGAAGACTTGTGGAAAAGTGATGGCTCACAGTATGGTATAAAAATTTATGCCATTATTGATGGGAGACTTATTATGCTTTTGACTTAGACATTTACCCTGGAACTCAGCCATCAGGTCCTTATTTATGTATAAAATGAATGCAATTGTGAACAGACTTGTTGCTTCTATATCACAAATTAATTGGAATGTGACATCTGATAGTTGGTTTACCAGTTTTCAATTGCTGTTACATTTGCTAACAAGGTCCAGGTTGACCAGCACAGGAAATGTAGACAGGAACAAAGCAGAAATTCTAAATTGAATGATGCAGTTTTAAGAGCTATTTGCAGAGGTGCTTGCCTATAATCCCAGCACTTGGGAGGCTGAGGGGAGAAAATCTTTGTGAGTTCAAGAACAGCCTTGGCTACAAAGTGACTCAAGGCTACCCTAAACTATATATTGAGACATTGTCTCAAATAGCCACCTCCCAAAAAAAATCCCTCAAAAACAAACAAAAAAAAAAAAAACAATGTTACTGCTTTAAAACAAAGAATTTCATAGTATAGTATTTGGATATCAGAAAGGTATAATATTGGCCTTGTATAAGGCAATGAAAAGCAAACTGGTAAAGCTTATGTCAACATTTAATCATTATGGAAACATTGATCGGGAAACATCAGCAAACCCCAAACTGAGATGGGAATTTTCAACAACAAAACCAAACATGGAGCAGATGTTGATGAGTTACTTCAAACACAAAACATTGACCAGTGGTTGTGTTTTACTTGATCCTAAACATGTGTGACATAAATAATCTGATAGTTTACAAAGAGAATAAAAAACACTATGGAGACATTTTCTTAAAGGATTGTGGCTCCATAAGAGATTATATACTGCAGAGGAAAAATAAAATGCTTCTATCCAGAGAACTACATGAAAAAATTGTGGAGCACACTGGTGATCTGAAGGTAAATAGACGGGTGCAGTATCACAAAGAACTACAATGACAACATGAAAACAAAAAAGTGAATTGTGCCTTACAGGAAAATAAAGCATACATGCTATCAGTGTAAGAAAGACTCGTACATGGAACATGTACAAGTTGGCAGCTTTAAAGACTGCCTCAGGTGTGAAGTGGAAGCAGATTATTTCTGTGATAGACTTCTTCGTGTTCTCATTGTAGTTTACATAGCTTTTTTAATGTTATCTTTTAGGTTTTGTAAGCAAATAAACAGCTGATTTGAAAATGTTGATATCTATTCTACTGGAAGCAGTCATTACATATTTGATATTTTATTATATTGATAACTTATTTTCCTACTAAGCATATGTTATAAAGTATAGTATGGAGATTCACACAAAATAGGAAGAGAACAAGGTGAGAAGATCTCCACATAGGAAAGGAAAGCTAAGCTTATGTACTGTTGATTTAAGGAGATGTGCTTATGGAACATGTGTCATGTGTGAAGATTGTCTTGGGTATGACAATTGAACAAAAGCACATTTTCAGTTTTGCAATTTTTTCCCTCTTAAGTACTCATTGCTTAATATAATGACATTCATAAAATTAAAATTAATATTTCATCAATAGAAATATTCTCAAGAATAAACATGATCCTGACAGTCGTATGTTTCCATATCTTTATGAGAAAATTAGTGTTATTCTATGTGGGTCACAAAATGACACTGAAGGACCTGAAGCCAGAAAAGGCCTATGGAAAGTTACTTTGTAGTTTTAAGGAAAAGTAGTGATAAGGGCAAAATAAGAGTAAACTTGTTATGTGTCAGATATATCAACCTCATGGTCTCCCAACATGGAAGAATGAAGTAAAAAACTAAGAAGGAAGTTAAAAGAATTTTACTGGAAATAAGGACAAGAAAAATTGGATTTCCAAGTGGAGTCCTGAGCAGGTTGCCATGGACACATTTTCTCACAGGCAATTTATACAGCAAAATCACAATATGGTACACTGTAGGCCAAACTACAACTGATCTTTAGGATTACAAGTACAGATACTTAACTAATAAGGTCCAAACCCATGCAATCAACCAGGCCAGGCATTCTGACACAAGTAGAACATTTATTGGGGGCATCAAGCAGACTGGCTATCTAGTAGACCAAGACAGCAATGAACAACGGGGGGTGGGGGGTAGGAGACTTTATAGGATCTTTCACGGAGGGTGATCATGGGCTGGAACAGCCAGGAAACAACAAGATCACGAGTTTTGGGGTGAGGTGGGACAGCTAGATTTAGGCGGACATCATTTTATTTACGTCAGAGGGGAGTGAGTTGAGACCAACATAGGTCAAGAGGAAGTGAGTTGAGACCAGAGTACAGTGTGGGGCAGGGTTGGGATTGGGGTTGAGTAGGTTACCTAGGAAACTGAGGGAAGGAATGTTTGGGGCAAGATATCCTGGGAAGCTAAGAGAAAGTGTTGGAGGCAAGGTGCCTGGGAAACTTTGAATCCTGACCTATCATCCTAGAATCTTATTTGATAGGAAAAGGGTGAAGAAATCATCGGGCTACTTCCTGCCGAACAGGGGCGTCATGGGGCAGTGAGTCTGGAGATCAGGGTGAGGAGTTGTCATCCGAAGGATCTCATTGGAGTAAAGCCTGGTAGGAATAATCTGAGAGAAGCATTTGATTAAAAATTGGGTTTGTTAATCTGGTGACAGTATTGTGGGTGAGGGAAATGAAGTAGGGAGCTACCATGAACATAATAGCAAGCCTACAAGGGATGCTAGAAGGGGAGTGAGCCAAGGGAAGATGGAGTTTTATGTAACAAGGTGTCATATAGAAACAGTTGTGTGTCTATTTTGTGTTGGTTGTCTAGAGGTGTGTTGAACATGCGAGACTGGGAAGAGGGGAGATGTAAAAGGGAGAAATCAATGGCTAAAGGCTTTTTGGGAAGAGGACAGGTGTGTGTGCTGTTGGGTATGGCTGGGATAGCCGTAACATCAGGCCTTGGAATGGACATATACAGGCAACACTGGTGAGGCTGGTGGCCTGGGCAGAAGCAACAAGAGAGTCTATGATCCGAATGTGTCATTGTATCACAGCCATGTTGAAGGGGAAACATAAGGAGATGGTGAATGATGAACATGAGTCCCTTTTGTTGTCTGGGGGCTATTGGACATTAGGAAATGGAGGGAAAGGCCTGGGACCTCTGAGGCACACCAGTGTAGGAATAGCATGTATGGTGTGAGTGGGACTAGAAGTGTATCAGAATATGTGGGCAACAAAGGCAAGGGGAGGGAGGAATTGGCTGCGTATCAAGGTTAGGTTTATAGGATGTACACTGTAGGGGGAGAGAGAGGTGAGGGAGAAATGGAGCTTTTAGAAAAGATCTCTTCCCATGAGAAGTATGGGACAGGTTGAGATTACAAGGAAATTATGAATGAAGGACAGTGTCTGGAGTGAGCAGGAAATGAGCCTGTCTGAAGGTGTCATGTAAGTTGACCATCAACACCCACTATGGAGACTTTAGATCTAATACAGCAACTTTAGAATTTAGGAAGAACACTATATGGTGTCTATGTCAGCAAGAGATCTCTCTTCATCTGAGATGGCCAGTGAGACTTGGGACTCTTACAAAGATATCTTAATGTGGGCTATGGATCCCAAGCTCTGCTGTTTCTCTTCAGTGGCAAGACCAAGCAGGTCAAGTATTGATGGATCTGGCTGTGGTGAGCTCTCCTGTGAGGGTAAGGAAATGGATGACTTACCTGCTCTCTGGCGGACAGGGTAGTCGCATTTCCAATGACCCTTGAGCTTGTAGATAGAACCAGTGGTGGCTGTAAGTTGGGGCAGGCTTGTGACCAGTGTCCTTCACCACACTTGCAGGCAGAGCTAGGGTAGTAGCATTGCTTAGGGTTAGCATTACCTTGTTAAGATTTTACCTTGATGGGAATCTGAGTGTCACAGCCAAAAGCTGGCACTTGTGTATAGCTAATTTTGGTCTCTATTATTGAGGACATGAAGAGTTAAGTAAGTTTCCTTGTGAGGTTGAGGGCCGAGATTTGTCTTTTTAGTTTGGCATGTATCTCATGAGTAGATCGAGGTATAAAATAGGAGTTAATAACAGTTATTTTTTTTAGGAGAGCAATATACTTGACTATCAAACACCTTGAAATATAAAATGTGACCAGAGAACTGTTATTTCTTATCAACCATAAACATTGTAGCTGTTAATGTCCTGCAGAATATTAATAGACAGTAGTTAAACTTGTACAAAGAAAATTTGACATCACTAGTCACATATAGTAGTGTCACTTAACAGTCATAACAGATGATGAGAAAATTATCATTGAATTGATGACCTCATGTTGGCTTGACATGAACCTCTTATAAATATCTGGAGCATAAGAGAAAGACATGACTATATTTAAACTAGCAACTTTTATGTGAAAACCTTGTTTTAATGTTTTGCTCTTACCAAATCATTAAGCATGTTTTTTAAGGAAATTATTGTGGGGTCTCCACTGATGAACAAAGGTTGGCCACCCTCTGTCCACCAATTAAGAGTCCTGTCCAACAATCTTTCCCCATTTTAATGATTCTTACTTGTTAATTTTGATATTATTTAGACCAGCTAGTTAACTCAGGAGAAAGCATGCTTTTAAGTCTGTATTTTAAGAGCCCAAACAAAAAGAGAAACAGCTATTGACAGAATGACATATAAACATAAACACAAAATGCATGACACCTTTACAAAATCAGAGTGCACTGAAATATATTTCTGGCCAGGTTAAATTATGGTGACCTGTTTAACTTTATAATGAGAGATTAAGCAGAACTTTTGTAGGTCTATTAGCAGAGATCTCTTATAAGAAAAACTTAAAAATGTGAAAACGTCTTATTTATAGTTCTGAAGTTTGAGTAGGAGACAACAAACTGAACAGAGCATGAGGATTAGGCAGCATGCAGTAGAGGAGCACTGGCAACTCTCAAGACCCGGACCTGGAGGCTGGCAAGAAGGCTGTAAAGGGAGGGGTGGGAAGCTCTGACTCAGGGGCTCTGCTGTAGCATCAACAGGAGACTGCTGCAGTGGTTGAGGGGCAGGGGGAATAAGGGTAAGCGGCAGGCTCAACTGGAAAGGGAAGGATAGATGGATTGTTATTTTGCCATCAGCTTGAGAGCATGCTGTTGGGGGCAATGTTTTATTAGTTGTTTTTTGTAACTGGAATGGAATGGTAATGAAAGGCAAGGAGAGAGGGAGCAAAGAGAGTGTTAAAAGTATTTTTAGGGGATGTTGGAAAGGAATATTTTTCATGGTGACAGAATTTAGAACTGAGTTGGGCTTTAAGATCTTGGGGGCAGTCCTCAGGAACAAGTGTGGCTGTGTTGTCTCAGAGTGTTTACCAAGGAATGTGAACATTGTCTATTTTGTAGAAAAAACTTGAAATGAGCCCATGATTTTAGAATTGGGAGGGAGAGCCACTTGTCCTTAGTGGGACATAAGGGTAGTAACCCTTTGTCAAGGAGTACGAAGACATTTTTCCTTCAATCAGGGACTGAAAGTCTCGGTGGACTCAGCTTATCTGGACTGGTGTTGAATGTAGGCTGGCAGCAGAAAATATACAAATTCTGGAGGAGAGAAGCTTGGTAGATAGACAGGGGGCTCAGGACTAGGAATTTTGGCCCTCAAGAGCCTAACATGTTGTCCATCTGAGTCACAAGGTGGGCAGGGGCTTGGTAGGGTTTTTGGCTAAGAGGATGTTGGGGGCTATAGGATAAGCAGAGTTCCTGGTCATCGTGGAGGGAGAAGAAAGCAATCTAGGGGACATCAGACTATTTCCCATTGCAGCAACAAAAGTTATCTAAAGTAATGAAGGTATTGTAAGAGTTTCTGGGGCCCAAATAATCTCATTGTCCAACTTGTATTGTGGCCAGGCTGTTTGGCAAAGAAAAATTAGGCATTTGACTTTGTGGTTAGAGAAGCCTAAGGGGCCTCTAAGGACAGACTTAAGACATTCTAAGACAGAAGAATAGTTTTGAGTGAGTACTGAAGAATAATTCTCTATAGTGGTGAGAAGATGGTGTGGAGGGTGGGTGAGAGGAGACTGAGGACTACGACGACCTTGTTGTGACAGTCCCAAAACAGACATAGAGCCAAAGCCCTCCAAGCAGGTGTCCCTGATTGGAGAGGAGGCTAAGGAGAATAAAGAAGTGGCTGGGCATGTCAACACAACTTCCAGAGGCATAGATGAGCTGTCTGAAGTAGAGATAGTCATCCTTAGGGAGAAATTAGAATGAAATAGAAAAAGAGCAGAAGAGGATGTCAGTGTCAGAGAAATCCTGGAAGGAACCCTGGAGGAATTCAGAGGCTGTTATCCCAGGTATGAGTTGAAGGAGTCACAGGAGACAGGGCTGGAGGCAGAGGTGAGAGAGTCCTTTGGGAATGACATTTATTTTTAGATTTGTAGACAAGGAAAGAGAAAATGAAAATACTGAAAGTGTTCTGGTCTGGGCTAAAGCTAGGAAGGGATCCTTGGAAATTGAAAGGAGTTGAATTTAGGCAGCAAGTCTGGAGGGAGAAATGGCCTCTTTGTTTTGTTTTCCCAACAAGTTGGACAACGGGAGAGGTTTGAATTTTAGGATAGGTTGAATGAGTGATGGGGGAATACTCACAGTTTTTGGCGTCATGGATGGTTAGGTAAGCAAGGGAGGTCGGAGGCTCGCCATCGGCTCAGAAGGGCTGGCTTCCCACTGGGGCAAGATGGACCGATGGAAGCCTTGGCATCCCTCCCGGGTTTTCGGCACCCTCCCAGATGTCCAAACCCACACAATCAACCAGGCCAGGCATTCTGACAGAAGATTTTTTTTGGGCATCAAGCAGGCTGTCTGTTTAGCAGACCAAGACAGCAATGAACAAAGCAGGGCAGGAGACTTTATAGGATCTTTCAGGGAGGGTGATCAGGGCTGGAGCAGCCAGGTAACAACAAGATCACAAGTTTTGGGGTGAGGTGGAACAGCTAGATTTAGGCGGGCATCATTTTATTTATGTCAGAGGGGAGTGAGTTGAGACCAACATAGGTCAAGAGGAAGTGAGCTGAGACCAGAGTACAATGTGGGGCAGGGTTGAGACTGGGGTTGGGTAGGTTACCTAGGAAACTGAGGGAAGGAATGTTTGGGGCAAGATGCCCTGGGAATTAATGTTTAATTGTTTGGTCAATCTTACATCCTTATATCTATTAATCTAAACTGATTTGATGATGAAAATATGTAATACAACCATTGTTAAATTTTTCTTGTTTTGAAATTCTGTAGTATATGTACTCTTACTTGTTACTATTTTTCTATCTTTGTTTCTGCTATTTTTACGCTTAAAAAAAAAAAAAAAAAAAAGATTCCCTGGGAACCTAAGAGGAAATATTTGAGGCAAGGTGCCTGGGAAACTTTGAATCCTGACCTATCAGAAACAAGTCATATGACAAGAGTACCTGAAAGAACAAAAGCATTTTTGCTAGGTATGGTAGCACATGCCTGTAATCCTAGTGCTCAGGATGGTGAGGCAGTGGAACAGGCAGTGTTAATTACAGTATAATCTCAAATTGCAGTTTATCTCTAGGGAGGCATGAGGTCTGTTTCTCTTCACATTTGCCTCCCTCCACAACTCCAGCGTCTCTCTTTGTGCTGACTTCCTCCAGTGCTCAATTCCCGACTGCATATTAATTTCTGATTTAGATGACTAAAATAGTAGGACCAGAACCTATGTCTTCTGGTATTTTAGTTCAGGACCTTGCAAGTTTTGTACTAAGCCATACGGACTTTTAAAACTGGTGATTTGGGGGCCCGGCAGGATGGCTCAGTGGTCTAAAGCACCTGCTTGGGAAAGCTTGGGCAGCTTCAGGGACCAAGGTTCGATCCCCGGCACCACATGCTGCACCTGCCCTCAGGGAAGGCTGAGCCGGCCATAAAAATGAGTGAATAAACAAACAAAGGTTCTAAAACAAGAAAAAAAAATTCTTAAAAAAAAAAAAAAAACCTGGTGATTTGGCAACTGGTTAATTAGTGTGGTTAATCCAATTGGTAATTAAAAATTCAAGATAGTGCAGTTTAAGATTCATACATTCAGGAGGATGGCTGCTGCTGAGAAAGACGGGACAAATCCTTTCATTCATCAAAAGGATGCAAGGGTCTTTTTTGTAGTTGTTCTGTTGGAACTGGGGATTGAACTCAGGCCCTTGCACTTCCCAGGCAAGCATTTATTCTACTGAGCTATCTCCCCAGCCCCCACAAGGGTGTGTGTATATATATATATATATATATATATATATATATATATATATATATATATATATATTTTTTTTTTTTTTTTTTTTTCTTTTAGGTTTTTGAGCTAGGGTCTCGCTATGCAGTTCAGGCTGGCCTTGAGCTCACTTTCGTAGCCCAGGTTGGTCTCAAACTTGCAGCAATCCTCTTGCCTCAGTCTCCCAAGTGCTGGGATTACTGACATGCACCACCACACCCAGCACAAGGGTTTTTATTTTTTAAAGAGAATACAAAATAGAAAAGAAAAATCAAACCCAGAAGTGATACAGCATTTCACTAACCAAAGTAGGAATTCGATAATGGTTGTTGTATTGTGTAATGTAGCCTTCAAATTAGTTGTTTAGATTACTAGATATAAGCATGCAAAATTAGTTTTTAAAAAGTTATCAGATTAAGAAGAAAAAATTAAGCATTTAATGTTCTTCTCAGTAGACCTGCAAAATTCAGCAGTACACTTATCGAAGCTATCCTGTATATATACATATATTTTTTCCCTTCATCTTTCTGAAGGGGACTGAATCATAGGGTTTGACTTTTGCTGAGCCCAGGGGATGTCCCGCGTTAGGCCCAGAGCTTTGATGTCAGTGTTACCTTGAGCCAGGCCTCAGGGTATTTGCTTTCAGATCTAGGGAGCCTCGCACTTCCAGGATCAGGACTTTGAGGCATCTGTCTAGGTCTCACCCATTCAGGTCTTAACCTCGGCACCGCAGAAGGAATGAGACCTGGGCTTCACCTCTAGTTGGCCCCGTGAGTGTGGTGCAGAGAAGAGACGCGTGTGCGCCACAGTTAAACCTGCCCAGGAACAACCAGCTGGATTTTGGGATATTTGGGTCCAATAACCAAGCCGATCAGGACCACTAGCCTTGCCCTTGGGTCCCCGCCCCAAGGAGCCCACTTCCTCCACTTTGGAGTCAGGGCCAGCGGCAGGGGCCCACAAACAATATTCTTTGCTAATCAGCCTCTTCTCAGTAGAGCTCGGCTCATTCCGCTGCTTTGTATTTTCATTTCCCCAGAAGGCCGCCCCACCCTGCTCATCCAGTCACTTCTAGGAAGACAGGTCACGCCGCAGAGAACGAGACTAGCAAACTGGGCACATCTCTCAGCTCTGGGATAGCAAGCAGCAAGTCTAGGTTTGAGAGTGGGAGGGAGCCTTGATGGGCAAGGCTGCGGTCCAATGGATCGGCTCTGCCTCCTTGCACGGACCAATGAGGTACGTGAGGCAGGACTTCCGCCTCACCCTGGTGTTGTCTTCCCTGCTCAGGTTTGGGCTATGGGCGTCAGTGCGGATATTCAGTTATGAACTCAGGCTAGGGTTTTCTCCAGCAGCAACAAGGACGGCGAGCCTGTGTCCCGCGGGCTGCTCCTCCAGGTAAGAGCCTGACAGGCTCCGCGGCAGCAGGGCGGGGGGTCGTCCTCGCGGAGCCTGGTCTAGAACACACCCCCTCGTAGGCCCGGGAGCTGAGTCGGCCGCACGGCAGAGGTCTGTGCTGCCCCTCTGCGGCGCGGGGCGGAGTGAATTTAGGTTTTTCCAAAAGAAACAAAAATGACTTCCACCTAGAAAACCGAACCGAGTCTCCCTCGTACCCGCATTCCTTGAAAACTACAAAGTTACCAGGTTATCTGTGGTGCTTCTCACAGTCTCCTTTTGAGGTATCAGGAGCTTGGGAAGATGTTTGTAAGAGTTCTCTTGGTCCAGCATTTGCCTTAAAATCCTGGGTTCAAGTTACTTGACTTTATTTTTGGGGGTGTTTTGTCTTTGGGAGTGAAAAAACAAGAGCAATCGCTTGCTTTCTCGCCCCACCCCTAATTCTTCCTCTCAGAGCTCAGATTGCTGGTTGGGACGTGAGCCAGCAGGGGCTAGAGAAGAGGTCCCTGCCCTCCTGAAGTCACGAGGCTAATTGGGCTGACCTGGATTGATAGAACTCTGTCCCACAGAATGAGTGGGTAGACACCAAGCGGAGTGATTGTATTCCAAAAGCAGTCACACACTTGGGGGCAGTCACTTCCTGTTCTCTGCCTGCTTTTGGTGAATTCCTCTGTTTCGCCCTAATCGGGCCGTAGTAAATTGCCCACATTAGTTTCATCAGTTTCAGCACCGTGGGCAGCTGCTGCAATCCTTTATTTTTGCCCCAAACCTGCCAGACTGCCAGTGATGTGGCGGAACTCGTAAAAACTAATGCATTTCTTTCAACCATGATATTGTGGTTCTTCAAGCAGAACCTGTGCAGTTTTTGATACAGTGTAAATCAGTAAAGTGAATTTGCCTTCAGGGAGTTCCAGTAGGGAAGCAAATAAATTCAAGATTTAAGGAAGGATTTTCAAAAGTTGCATCTGTTTTAGGGGCAGTTTTTAATGGCTCGAGGAGATAAAAAATTCTTTTTTAAAGTAACAAAATTGGGCTGTGATAAATAAAAAGGAATTAAGTGTGCAGTGCCCTAGTGTAGGGTCCGTAGGGATTCATAAATAGATTTTGGAATCAACTTAGTGCATTGACAGACATTAAAAAGAAACGCAAAAAACAAAACAAACAAAAACAAACAAACAAACAAAAAAAAACTATCAGAGGATGTCCTGTGAAGTAAAAGTAAATTTCATTTCCTGAAGCTTTTATCTTAGTTTTTAAAAAATGTGCATCAAAAAAATAAAAATAGATAAAAGTGTGTATCAAGAGGAAGTGATAAAGCTGTATTATCCTGTATCATTGCAAAGACAAATGTTTGAAACTACTGGATCCCAAATTTGAGAGTCTGTAGGTCTCCAAGGAGAAACTGCAGTTTTTGATGCAATATAAATAAGTGAAGTGAATGTGTCACACTGCCAAAATTCTGTAGTTTGAACTAGAAATAAGGAAAAAGTGACCATTAAGTGAAATAAAATGTTTGTTTCATAATTAAGCTTCAGTGCTTTTTGTTGTTGGTTTTCAGGTGGTTAGGTAGGAGCAGTCATTTCTATGTAAGGAATGCCAACTTCTGTGTCATTATCAACTGACTTCGGTGTAAAGAATGACAACAGAAAAATAGGTAGTATTCACTTCTTTAAAATGAGATTGCTATGGGGTAATAATGCAAGGCTGCATACTAGGAAAGAGTGTGTTCCTGTTGTAGCCAAGACTGGAATAAAAGGAGAAAATGCATGGTACGGTGGGAAGACCAGAGGTTCTTTTGTAAAATGATGATAATGATAATGCTAATTTGGAGAGTTGTTTTGAAAATTACAGTTAATGTATGAAAAAGCCACAAATGGGATAGATAGTAATTGAGCTGTTTTTATTTATCATGGTTATCTTAAATGAGCAAAAGCACAGGATCCTAGGATCTGTGGTAAGAAAGAAAACCATCTGGATACCCTTTATACTTGAAAAAGGGCTTAGGACTACAAACAAGGGCCTGTAGGTTTCTTGGCCAGTTTTCTAGGGCTTTATGCAGTTGGATAGGATATGATATCATAAAATCTATCCATTTTTTAGTTATTTTTGGTTCTTTGTCATGCTAGGCCTGAATCACTGGGCAGGCAAATAAAATACTTTGTTGAGCATTAGCTGAACAAAGAAACATTTGTGTATTCTGTAATACCATAGCTGGAAACATTATGTGGATCGTACTACTTATGGGTATTTCTATAACATTCATTCATCCAGCAGCTATTAAGTACCTTCCCTGTTTGGACACTGTTCTACTAAACATTTAGGGCACATCACTGACCTGAAGAGACACTGGAGTTGATCTGCTAGTCACAAGTGGTTCTCAACCTTTCTAATGCTGTAACCCCACAATACAGTTCCTCATGTTGCAGTGACCCCAAACCAAAAAATAATTTTGGTGGCTACTTCAAAACTGTGATTTTGCTACAGTTATGATTTGGAATGTAAATACCTGATATGCGTTATGTATTCTCATTGCTACAAATCAAACATAATTTAAACATAGTGATTAATCACAAAACAATATTTAATTATATGTTGAGAAATATTTATTACTAATTCCAATAAATAACATTTCACCATGGCATAGCATGGATTTAAATATAACAACAATTTCAAATAAATAACATTTTCTGATGGCTTTAGATGACCCCTGTGTTTTGGTCATTCGACCCCCACCAGGGTCGTGACCCACAAGTTGAGAACTGCTGTAAGAGGAGAAATAAGGCATGTTTTCATTGTAGAAAATAATTAGATGTTCTTGTTTTATCATTTAAAAAGTCATACTAAGCAGTTAAGATCAAATACCCGATTGTAAGCATTATGTAGAGCACTTGGATGTCTGTCTCATTTATATTTCCCCTCCGCCTTTCACTTCTGCTCAGTGGAATGATGTGTTTTTGTATATTGCTATTCCTACTACATACCTACAGTGTTACAGTGTTCTGATGTCTATAGGGTTTTTATTCCTTTCAGCCATCCCAAATTGATTAATATAAAAGCCTTTCAAAATCATTTACTCAGCAATTGTAGTTACAGATTAAATGTTTGTGATGTGGAGGAAGAAGTCATGTGGCAAGGGCTCCATCTTGAAGGAATCTGTTAATTGTAGCGTTTACCCAGTTGTATTACTTGTAATTGGAAGGGGAGCAATGAAGTTGGAGTGGAGTTCTGACTTTGAAATGTAAATAAGGTTATATTGTAGTCTGGAGCATCAAAATTAGGAAGTCTGGCTTTTACTCAACTTGCTTACGACTAAGCTGGGTGAATTTGCATAAATAACTTCATCTCAGTTCATTTCCTCATCTGTAAGTGAGGAAATTATAATTTTTCTATTTTAAAAATTCTGCTCTTTAGGCCAGCCCCACACCCAGGGTAGGCTGAGCCGGTCATTAAAAAAAAAAAAAAAAAAAAATTGTACTGGGCCAGAGATACAGCTGGGTGTCATATGGGCCTGTCTGGAAAGGTCCTGAGTTGGAAAAACAAAAACAACAAAATACTGTACTAAGATTTCACTTTGGTAATATAGATAAAATAGCACTGAACTTATGAACTTATATTGAATGAGCATCAAGTTAAATGTATACTTTTTGTTAATAAACCTAGATGTTTAAAAAATGTATGTTAGTGTTATATTTGGTGTTATTCACTAATAAGAATGCTTTATAATTTTTTTTTTTTTTTTTTCATGGACTAGGGATTAAATCCAGACTCTTAGCACTGAGATAAATCCCCAATCCTTTTTATGTATTTTGGGATGGGATCTTGCAAGGTTGATAAATTCCCCTGGGTAGGTTCTAGTTTACAATCCTCCAACCTCAGCCTTCCAGCGTGCTAGGATTACAGACAAAATTTTTAAAAACAAAGGAAAATATATCCTATTATGTAGTTTCTTTAAGATTAAGTATAAAAAATAATCCATGGTATTTTAGGTGTAAGCCAATGAATCAGAGTATTTATTTGTACTTTAATATGCATCACATTCTTTTATCTCCCATTTTGCTAGTAGCTAGGTATACAAAACAGAAAGTGTGTACTCTCTAACTTGAGCTTACAGAACAATGGGAGTCAGGGACATAGCTCAGTGGTATAATCACTGGCAAGGGCAAGGTCATGAGTTTGAATCCTGGTACCAAAAACAAAGAATAAGGGGAGTGATGAATAATTTAAATTAGTTGTATAATTCTGTAGTGGCACAGAGAAGGCATGTAATGATAGCCTAAGAGAAAGGAGACCCTCTCAAGCGGTTAGAGAGATAAAAGACTGGAAGAATGGCAAATGATTAAATTGAGACACAGGTGACTGATGTGATAAGTCACAACTTAGTTTTGAACTTTATTGTGAAAGCTGTTTACTCTGTTATGGAATGCTATGCCAGGAATAACATAATCAGGCATTTTTATATCTAGCCCCCTGTAAAGAGGGTGAGATCCCCTCAGGAAGACATGTTATTTTTAATTATTGCAGAGAAGTAGACTTTCTTGAGGAAATCAGTCTTTTAACTTTAAGGCCCGAAGAACATTATTAATTTTGTGGTTTTAGGTGTTTCATGTTTAATGTTATCATGCAACATTAAAGCCTGTTAAATGTTCATAACCATACTAAGTTATGAAAATAACTGAAATTTTGGAGTATTTTGCTCATTGATATAAGAGAACAGGTCAGCTACAAAAATTTGATTTAGAATTATTTCTCTTTCTTTGTCTTTTTTGAGACAAGGTCTTACTATACAATTCAGACTGACCTTGAGCTGACTTTTGTAGCCCAGGCTGGTGGTCTCTAACTTGCACTGATCTGCCTGACTCAGCCTCGCAATAGCTGGGATTACAGGCTTGTGTCACCATGCCTGACTAAAATCATTTCTAAGGAGTTAGAAATTTGGTAAAGTTGAGGGCCAGGGAGGTAGCTCAGTAGATTAAGTGCCTTCCAGACAAGCACAAGGTCCTGAGTTCAGTGCCCCCCCCAAACCAAACAAACAGAAAAACCCTTGAGATAAAGTGGTTCCTTTCATGAAAAAGGAGGACAGCAAGTTTTAAGGGGCCAGGGGGATAGCTCCATGGCACAAGTGTCTGCTTCGCAAGTGCAAGGTCATAAGGTCATGAGTTTGAATCCCGCTCCTGCAAAAAAGAAAGAAAGAAAGAAAGAAAGAAAGAAAGAAAGAAATTTGGTGAACTTTAAGTGATTGCGTGTAACTGTTGTCAGTGTTAGTTTCAAATGATCAAGAAACTCTGTGAAACTTTACAGAGGAAATGAGTTTTCACTGGGAAAAATTTACAAATGAATAGGCAAGTATTTGACAAGTAGACCAATATTTCTGAGTGAATTTTTTAGAAAGTATGACTTCAGTTTTTAATGAGCTGTTTTCTACCTAAGTAAAGTTTAATACTTTATTTAAATCACATTTTTATAATTTACATTTGATTTGCAGAAAGGAAAAACTTTCAATTTATACATTTGTCTAACATAAACATTAATTGCTTTTTTTGAAAAAAATTTAGGTTGAATTCACGTAACATGAAACCATTTTAAAGTAAATATTTCAACAGTATTTAGTACATTCTCAGTGTTGTATAGCTACCACATCTGTCTCGTTTCAAAACATTTTTATCACTCCAAAATAAACTCTTCTACCCATTAGACAGTTACTGTTCATTCCCTGATGCTGCCTGGCTTCTTTCACTCCTGTTGTAGTGGGTATCAGTGCTTTTTTCCCTTTTTTGTAGCTGAATAATACTCCATACTTGATCTTAGCCTGTGAAGTGATAAATAATGCTCCAATAAATGTACCAGTTTGTTTATCTATTCATCCATTAATGGATGTTTAGGTTGGTTTAATCTTTTTGCTATAGCTAATAGCATTGCTATTAGTATTCTTGTACAGTAACTTGGTTGAGTGTTTGTTTTCAGGTATTTTACATCTATGCAAAAGTAGGATTGCTGGATCTTAAAATATTCTATGTTAGAATTTTGAGAACCTGGCAGGTTATTTTCTACAGGGGCAAAACCATTTTATATTGACACTTCCAAAGTGTGAGGGTTTAAATTTTTCCATATCTTTACCAACACTCATTTTTGTGTTTTTAAAAAAATATTATTGTTGGCTGCGGAAATAGTTCAAAGGTCTAAGGGCTTTCCTGGCAAGCCCAAGGGTTGCATGTGATCCCCAGCACTGCCTCCGAGCTGCAGAGTGAGACACTGTACCAAGTACATTAAAATAGTATTGCTCTTCTTGTGGCTATGAAATGGTATCTCTCTGGTTCAGATTTGTATTTTTGACAACTGATAATACTGAGTCTTTTCATGTATTTGCCAGCCATTTTTTTATCTTTTTAAAAACATGCTATTTATTTTTGTTGTTGTTGGTATAGGGTCTTGTTACACAGTTTGGACTCTAGGGAACCTCCTGTCTCAGCCTCCCCAACACTAAGATGATAGGAATACATGAGCCAGTACTGCATGCCTGGGGTCCCAGGGCCTGCATACCATGTGGTCCCAGAGATTGAACTCAGGTCCTTGAGCTTGCCAGGCAGGCATTTAACAGTGCCTAGCTATCTCACTATCCCTGTATGTGTGTGTGTGTGTGTGTGTGTGTGTGTGTGTATACTTTTTTTGTGGGAAACGTTCTTTTGACCCCCTTCTCCCTTCCCCCTTCCTCCCCCCTCTTTTCCTCCCTCTCCCATCTCCCCTCCCTTTCTCTCCTCCTCCTTCCTCCCCCTCCCTGCTTCTGTGTATTTAGTACAGGATCTCACTGCACAGATTGGACTGGACTCACAGTGATCCTTTTGTTTACAGCCTTCTGGAAGAGCTGCCCAGTCATCACTGTAGAGATAAGAAACTAGCAACTTAAAGAAGCGAAGAACAATAAACAAAGCTTGGGGAGGCTTGTAATCTGTTACTTAGGGATTTCAGAAAACTAGGATTTTAAAAAAGTGTAACAGTTTATCCTGAGTGATGTCTCCACCCTTACTTGAGTTGGTGATTATCCCTTCTCCTCCCTGTAACTCTTCTACTGTATGACCTAAATAAAAAGGAGATGCTTCTAGAGTTCTGGACTTACTTCAAGAGAAACAGATCTCAGTGAGACCTCTGAAGCTACATTCATCGGGTCTTCTTGTCATTTGTTTTGGCTTTGGATCACAACGTACAACAATCCCTGTCTCAGAGCATCGTGGGGGTGGGGCTGACATGGCAGGCTGGGGGGATCTAACCCTGGCTCCCGCATCTGCCTAAGCAGGTGCTTTAATCCACTGAGCTATCTGGCTGGCCCTTCTTTGCCCCTTTTAAAAATTGTGTAATTTGTCCTTTTGGTTGTTGAGTTGTGCTTTTATGTACTTTAGATGCTAGAACCTTAGTAAATGTATGTGTTTTCTACCATTTTGTCAGTTGTTTTTTACCTTTGTTATGTCCTTTGATACATAAAAGTTTTTAGTTTCCATGAACTGATTTATTTTTCACTCATGATTATTGTATTACACCTGCCAATTCATTGTGAAGTCCAAGTCCTTGAAGATCTAACCCTGTGTTTTTTCCCAAAAGTTTTCTAATTTTAGTTCTTCTATATGTCATTGAATCCCTGTGTGTGTGTGTGGGGGGGTGTAAGTTAGGATTATAGTTTAACATCTTACATATAAATGTCCAGTTGATCCTAGCGTATTTGCTAGAGACTTTTTGGTCTTGGCAGTTTAAGGGATAGGAAGATTCCTGAGTAGCTTAAGCACTTGCTTGGTACCAAAAAAAAAAAAAAAAGAAAAAAAAAGCCAGGCTGGAGGCATGGTAGTGCATGCCTGTAATCTGAGCACTCAGGAGGCTGAGGCAGGATTGTTGAGAGTTCCAGACCTGCCTGGGCTGCAAAGTGAGCTCAACGTTAGTCTGGCAAGGTTGGCAGAGGGCAGCCTTTCATGGTAGATCCTGTCTTAAAAAAAGGAAAACCAGTTGGCTGTAGATACATAGGCTTATTTCTAGACTCTGAATTCTACTTCTACTTACTAGTCTTTTTGGTAGTGCTACATTGTCTTATTTTGTCTTTGTAGTAAGAAACTTTGGGATCAAGCAATGTAAATTTGTTGGGCATGGTGGTGCACACCTGAAATCCCAGCAGTGTGGAGGCCAGAGGAGGATTACTGTAAGTGCAAGGACAGCCTGAGTTATATGGTGAGTTCAAGGACAGCCTGAAATGCATAGTGAGACCATGTTTCAAAAAAATTTTTTTTCAGCTCCATTCTTCATTTTAAATATTGCTTTGTTTATGTAAGTGCCCTTGCAGTTTTTATGAATTTGAGGATTGATTTTTTTAAATTTCTATATTAAAAGCCATTGGAATTTGGTAGATAATGGGTTGAAGCTGTAGTGATTTGGGCAGTAGTATAGGCGTCTCAACGATATTAAATCTTCTAATATGTGGCTGTGTGTTTAATTTCTTTCAGCATTATTTTATGACTTGTAATTTTCTATATACAAGTCTTGGGCTTCCATTGTTAAATATTTCCTGGGTATTTTATTCTTTTGATACTATTATAAATGGAAGTGTTTTCCTCAATTTTTCTTTTATATTGTTCATTACCAGAAAAGTACAACAGAGACAGACATAGTGGCATACACCTGTATGCCCAGCCTTCTGGGAGGCTTAGTTACTCTTTTCTCTTTGCTGCAGCAAATACCTGACACTCAAAATGAGGTTTATTTAGCTCAGCTACTGGAGGTTTCAAGTGCATACTCAGCTGGCTCCAAGGCAGAGTGGCATATGGCAGAGGGCAGCCTTTCATGGTAGCAGCTAAGAACAAGAAAACAAGAGCAGGGCAGTGTAGCAGCAGCTCAAGCCACTGACTTCTCTTCCTTCCTTACATTGAAATGCAAATTATCTGCCTCAGGGGAGGTTCAGCACCCACACCCAAAATAATAAATCACAAATTCCAGAAGGGGACAGCTATACAAAAACCACAGTAGAGGCTAAGGTAAGAGGATAGAGTTTGAACTCTTCCTGTGCAATTTGGCAAGACCCTGTCTGAAAGAAGGGAGATGGGGTAGGGGGATCTAGCTCAGTGCAGAAGCTCTAGGCTTAATCCCCAGTATTATAAAACAGAAACAAACTACAGTTGGTTTTTGTTTATAGCAATAATAGGTTTTAACTGTCAGTTGCTGTCTTTTTTAAATATATATGAGGTAGATCACATAGGTAAATAAGAAAGAACTGAGTGGTGGCACGTGTCTAATTCTAACAGTTAAGAGGTTGAGGCAGGAGTATTTCTGTGAGTTCAAGGTCAGTATGGGTTATGTAGTGAGTTCAAGGTCAATCTGAACTGCATAATGTGACCTTTTTTTAGAAGTTGAAGTGAAATATTAATTGGATGTATATAATACCTAATCATCCTGAGTATGAAGAGTTCTGAGGTGTCCTTTGAATGATGATTTTACTATACTTGTATCATCATGTTGTATATATGTTATAAAAGAAGATAGGTCATTTTTTTTTTTTTTTTTTAATCTTTTGAGACAGGGTCTTGCTATGCAGTTCAGGCTGGCCTTGAGCTCACTTTTGTAGCCCAGGCTAGTCTCGAACTTGCACCGATCCTCCTACCTCAACCTCCCAGGCGTGCGCCACCACGCCTGGTAGATAGGTCATTTTGTTTAAGCCTGGAGAAAGATGCCAATCCATGTGGTATTGTGTGTGTGTGTGTGTGTGTGTGTGTGTGTGTGTGATTCAATTCTGAAGTTGTGGGGGAGGATTTAAGGATGAATGATAGATATCACAGAGTGTGGTTCAAATGTCTGTGAATAATGAAAAAGATAGGAGCAGAAGCTGCTTTGAACTTATAAATGACCATTATTTGCCTTTCTTAGTTTTCTGTCAAATCAGCTTAAAAATATTTAGTCTTACTGTTTCCTTGTCAATAGACATGTAAACAATTTTAACCCAGTAGGTAATTAAAGAATTGAAAATTTGCATAATTCTTGATCTGGGAAGAATGGGATCTCATTACCCAACTTAAAAAAAAAAATCCTGCTTCCACTATTAAAATGGCATTATAAGGCAAGTTACTTGAAAATAAAAGCAAATACTTTAAAGTGCTTGATATATTTTATTTTTAAAATTTTATGTGTTGGTTGGTTTGGTAGGTACAGGGGTTTCCCTCCACAGCTTGGACTTATAGCAATCCTGCTGTATCAGCCTCCATAGCACTGGGATTGCAGACATGTGCCACCATGCCTGGTTTCTGTGGCCAGCTTAGTGCAGGGACTGCATGGCACCAGGGATTGAACCTGGGTCTTTGTAGTTGCCAGGCAGGTTCTTAGACTGCAGAGCTATCGCTTTGGCCCATATATTTTAAACAATTTTGGAAGTACTTAACTGATCTATGTCTTAGTTATTTTTATGAAAAGATAGTGGAGCTTACCTCATAGCAGTGAAGAAGAAAAGAAATAACATATGTTAAGTACTTAGCCAGAAGAGTAGTACAATTAGGATTTGTTGAATGATAGCTACTTTTTATTATCTGTAATTTTAGGAAGAAGAGACAAGGGTAATCTATGCAATGAACATCGCACTTATGTAGAAAGTTAAACGGGACCACCCTTTCAGGGAAACAAATTTGGTGATATGTATCAGGCCTTAAAATGGTATTATGATTTCACACCTATGAATCTATCCTGAGAAGATAAGCAGAGAGGTGGAAATAGATTTGTATTTATTGTAGAACTGCTTGTAGTTGTAGTGGTTAATTACTATTATGTAATAAGAGCTTAGACAAGTCATGATTTAGAGCATAGACAAGTCATGGTTTAACCAAATCAGCACTAAGTAATTATTATTATTATTATTATTATTATTACTATTTTTTTTTTTTTTGTGGGACCAGGGTTCGAACTCACGACCTTGCACTTGCCCAGCAGGCACTTGTGCCTCGGAGCTATCACCCCAGCCCCAGCACTAAGTAATTATTAACATGGTTCTTAAATTTTTTTTTGTGTGTGTGTTTTTGAGACAGGGTCTCACTATGCAGTTAAGGCTGGCCTTGAGCTCACTTTTTGTATCCCTGGCTGGTTTCAAACTCACACTGATCCTCCTGCCTCAGCCTCCCAAGTGTTGAGATTATAGGCACCACCATGGCCAGCTGCTTAAGAGTTTTAATGACTGAAAAAAAAAGTATAAATTATAATATAATACAATACAAATCTGATAAAAATGATGTAAAAACTATCAGTGTTGCTTGGATCAGGGAAGCAGAATCATTGTGAGTGGTATGAGTAATTAGAAAAGGGTTTAGGCTTCAGGAATTTATGGCAATTCATTAAGATGTGTATGTAGAGCCTGATGTGTTGGGTGAACTGGGCCATAACAGGAAAGCTCCGCAGCGTGAAGGAGAGCTGAAAGCAAGATACAATAAGAGTAGAGTAGAACCTGTGAGAGTAAAATGTAACACCCAAGAAGAAAGGCTTATTTTGTCTATAAATATTAAAATTATGAATAGTCGATGTTTTCTATATACCTTTCAGGGATTTTTGTAGTGTTAGAAAAAGTCAAAAAGTTTTGTTAGATAGCAACATAAAGTATAGGAAGAAGCTACTTAAAATAGCATTGAAAGGCCAGCCAGTTAGCTCAGTGGATTAAAGTGCTTGCTTAGGTGGGCACAGGGACCAGGATTCGATCCCTGGCATGCTGTGCTGGCTCTGTCCCCAGGGTGCACTGAGAGGACAATTGAGACTGAGCATGGTGGCAAGCATGTGTAATCTCAGAGCTTGAGAGGCTGAAAACAAGAGGATCCCTAGCAGTCCAATCTGTGTAGTGAGACCTTGTACTAAATATATTTTTTAAAAACTAAACAACATTGAGTCAGTAAAGTAATGGAACCAGGATTAGAACTCTCATTTTTTTTAAATTAAGTTTTTGGTCTTTCTTTCTTAACTTTCTTTCTTTCTTTATGTTATGGCCGGCTCAGCCTGCCCTGGGGGTGGGGCTGGCACGGCTTGTGGTGCTGGGGATCCAACCTCGGTTCCTGTGGTTGCCTAAGCAGGCACTTTAGACCTCTGAGCTATCTCACCAGCCCCAAGAACTCTGTTCTTGATTCATAATTCTCTTTAAAGTCTTTGCAGTTAAATTTTGAAAGCTAAATTCAGTTTGTCAGGTTCTGAGTCAAACCACAGTAACTTTTACATCTAGTAAACTTTTGGTGATATGCTGTACTTATATTTAGATTAGACTCAATTTATTTTAAATGTTGGAACACATTTCATAATTAAAACATAATTACCTAAAAAGTAATGTTAAAAATAATGCAATGCTTTTGTTCTGAATCATTTGAGAGTAAATTGTCCTGGTGGTCTAAAACCACCAAATACTTTACGATAATATTTCCTAAAGGAAAGACTATTCTTCTTGGACAAATGGGTAATTTCAGGGCCATCACCCTGAAAGATAAGTATAAGATGGAAGTGGAAAATTTGGTGCCAGAAAATAAGATGGAACTGGAAAATTTGGTGCCAGAAAATAAGATGGAACTGGAAAATTTGGTGCCAGAAAATAAAGTATTCAAGAGTGATGGAAACATGAAAAAAAAAAAAAAAAAAAAAAAAAAAAAAAAAAAAAAAAAAAAAAAAAAAGACATAGAATACAGCTTAAATGAGTCCCTACTGATCAAACTGAGGATAGTTGGATTTCTGGCCTTGAATTCCTGGCCTGAGTGATTTTCCTGCCTCTCTTTCCTGAGTAGTTAGAACTAACGATGTGCACCACTGTGCTAGCCTTTAATGGGGATGTTTTCCTGCTAGGGTGAATAAGGCAAGTGCTGTGCCACTGCCTGACACCCTCAGTTTTGCATAAAACATTTAATGTGAAGTCTTAATTTTTAAAAGTTAGTTATCAAATGGTCACATTCATAGCTTCCACATAAGCTGTTATTGAGAGACATTGTCTCCCAATGGTCTCTAAAACCTAAAATCCTTAGTATGGGTCTGAAACTCTTTCATAAAATAAAGATCTGTATCTTTGAGGAATATATGTACTTGTGGCAAATATACACAAGCAATATTATAACAAAAAATTATAGTATGATAGAAATTAATATTTTGATAAAGCAGCAGAGAAGGTCAAGAGGAGTGAGGCACTACATGTATATATCCAGGAATAAGCCATTGTCCAGTGAAGAGTGTAGTGTATAGAAGGAAGGGCTGGGGAGATAGCTCGGTGGTCTAAGTGTCTACCTGGCAAGCAGGACTAAAGTTCAGTCCCCAATACTGTCCTGGAACCCTGGGTGTACCATGCTGGCCACTGAAACTGGGTGCGGTGGCACGTACCTGTAATCCCAGAGATGGAGAGACTGAGACAGGAGGATCACTAAGAGGCCAGTCTGCATAGTAAGACCTTGTACCAAATAGATAAATAAATAAAAAATTTAAAAATTGAAAAAAGAAAAGGCCGAAACCAGTGCCATAGAGTGATGTTTAAAGACACAGTGGATTATAGTCTGTGGTAATTAATGGTATAACTTTTTCTAAAAAATTAGTGTCGTAGCTTTTTCTGGTACCTTCTTTTTTTATGCTGAAATTTTTTTTTAATTTCTCTATTCTATCATTGCACAATGAAACTCCCTTTATGTATGTATGTGGGCCCTGGCAATGCTTAGCTATGTTTGCAGAAGCTACATGAATTAAGAATGAAGTATGGGGTATGGAGATGATGAATAATGGAGTTAGTTATTTAATCAGTTAGGCTTTAGTATTGACATAGAGAAATTGAATCCCTTTAAAATTAGAAATGGAAGTGATGGTAGATGCTATCTTCCCCACATTGTTTTGGTTTATTTTAGCCATTGTTGTAAGGAGTAAAAGGGAAAATAATTCATGTCAGATGCTTAATGCAGCCTGAAACAAAATCAGGTTTGTTTGCAATGTTGGGTTATAGTGATAAGGGTGATATTCTGCATCAGAAGATTGAAACTTTAAAGTACTTAGGGAAGAACATTCTTGGTAACTAAGAAAACCAGTACTTTCTTCCTTGTGTTCCTAAACAGAGTTGAAGAGTCTGATAGCCCTGAAAGCAATTTCATTGTCAGTTGTCTTTTTCTTATTTGCTGTGTGGCTAATTGCTGTGATTGGCAGTCTATGGAACTGATGACAACAGTGTTTTATTATTATTATTATTTTTTTTTTAAAGAATTATTAAGTGTGCTTTTTGTGGTTTTGTTTTGTTTGTCTTTTTGAGACAGGGTCTCAAATTCAGGCTGGCCTTGAACTCCCTTTGTAGCCCAGGCTAATCTTGAACTTGCAACATTCCTCTTGCCTCAGCCTCCCTAGTGCTGGAATTCTAGGCTTGTGCCACCATGCCCAGTCTGAAATTATGAAGTGTGTTTTTGTTAGGAATCCTATTTCTTTTTTCTTCTTTAGTTTGACGTTCTGTCACTACCCTTTGATTTGTAATTTTATAGGTAATGCCACTTATGAATCTTTGGTGGAGAACAGTGTTTTCCAAACTTGACTTGATCATGAGAATTAACTAAGGGACATTTTAAAAATATCAGCTCATAAAGAGAAAACATTCTCTCAGGCTTTTACAGAGAGCAAACTGGTCAATCAATGGCCATGACTCATCTAGATGGCTGACACTGACAAAAGTTCTACAAAATGCTGTACCTGATTTCAAGGTAAATCATGAGGGAATTTGACTGATTTTTTCAGATACATGTTTTGTTATATAGGTCTTGCTTTATGTTGGCCTTCACCATCCAGCAGAAAATTTTAACCTTGAGTTATAAAAAGTAAAACCAGATAAGTATGCTGAGCTGTAAAAGGCTCAAGTCAACAGCTTCTGACATTGCCAGTTGTGCTGATAACCCACTGCTATTATGGAATATTGTACGATCCACACAACTACTTTCTCTTAGCTCATTGAGAAGAAATATTTGTACCAGTACTCTTTAGAAAGTTTATGTCTGCATCTTGTACTCTGGACAACTACTATGAAGACAAGAATATGCATTGTATCGCTTATTGTGATTGTCTTACATGTTGTGTAACTGTCTCATTGCTATTTCTTTCTTGTTGAAATTAATTAAAAAATATGTCAGCTTATAGGCTCTTCCAGGGCAGTGACCTGGACTGTTCTTTTTTGTCTGAGGCCTCAGGTGACTTATAATACCCTGAAGTACATTTTCTAGACTTCTATGATGATAAGAATTACCTGCAGTACATTATAATGATATTAAAAAAAAATACTGCAGGCTCCCGTCTCGTACTGACCTGATGAGAAGCTATAGAGTCTGGTTTTTAATATTTAATATTTATTGATGTGTTTTGTTTATGTGAGATCTTAGTGGACTTCTGTTTGGTAGCTTTCCCAAGATACTTGCAGGTAGTCATAAAAACAAAATAACACCCTGATTTGTTGAATGATTATTAAATATTTTTCTTTTAAAAATAATTAGGTATCATAGATATAGGTGAGTGCATGAAACTTAAAGAAGAGTCACAAATGAAACTGCCAACTCACAAGAGCCTGGATCAAGGAACAGAATATTGCTTTCATACCTGAAATGCCATTTGCCTGATCATACTCTTCTCTCTATATAGCTACTGTACAGATTTCAAGATGACTAGCTCCTTTTGTTTTTGCCGTTTGAATCTTTGTATCCTATAATTTGTTTCAGTTTTTTAAAGTTTTATTTTGTAGAGGTAGGGTCTCACTTTGTAGCCTGGGCTGGCCTTGGATTCACTTTTTTTTTTTGCTAGACCTGGAATTGAACTCAGGCCTTTACACTTGACAGGCAAGAACTTATTCTGTTGAGCTATTCTTCCTTCCCCCTCCCCCGCAGCTTTGAACTCACTTTGTTGCCCAGGCTGACTTTAAATTCTCAGTGATCTTCCTGCCCCAGGTTTCCAAGTACTGTGATTATAGGTATATGCTGTAATATGGAATTATATCAGGCTTGTTTGAATTTGTAAAGAGTTTCACTTGAGATGGATAGTTGTGTTTGTAGTCTTTGACTTCTCTGTTGAGTTTTGCTTTTATGAAGTTTCATCCATATTAGTTATGCATGGGCCAGCTAGATACCTCATCAAACTAAAATGGCTGCTTAGGCAGAGTGCAGTGGCCTGGGGTTCTAATCCCAGCCTGCCCTGCCAGCTTCACCCCTGCCCCCAGGGCATACTGAGAAGAAGATTGAGATAGGACATGGTTGCATGCCCCTATAATCTCAGGGCTTGGGAGGCTGTAAATAGGAGGACCACTAGGAGTCCAGTCTACATAGTGAGCCCATGTAGACCCTGTACTAAAATACATTAAAAAAAAAAAAAAAAAAAAAAAAAAAAAGATAGCATATTGGCCATGCAGGTGTTACTCAGTTTCATTGATGTAGATAATCCTATTATGTGCATTTTTGTTTGTTTGTTTGTTTTGTTTTGCAGAATTGGGGATTGAACTTGGGCCCTTGTGCTTGCAAAGCAAGCACTTAATCTACTATGCTATCTCCCCAGCCCCTATTTGTAATATATTCCATCACACTGGATAATGCTCAGTAATGTTTAACATTGAAAAAGATACTTACTGTCTATTTTTGCATAAAGATAACCATTTATATTTTGGGGAAGAGGATATGATTCCTATCATTTAATAGTAGAAATATTCTTGGTTCTATTACATTGTATTTTGATGGAAATAGTGAAATACTGTTTCCATAGCAGATAAAAAGCAATTTGACTATACACCAAAAATTACTTTGAATGCCTTGAGGTTGGAAAAGAGTTTGATATTTTAGAGAAACTGATATCTTAATCTTTTTTATATTTTATACTAATTGATTAATTAGCTTATGAGGCAGCTTTGACCTTGCTTAGGTAGCCCAGGCTAGCCTTGAACTCATGCCTATCCTCTTGCTCCAGTCCCCCAAGTGGTGGGATTATAGGTGTGTGCCACCACACTTGGCTTTTAACCTTTTAAGAATGCAGTTTTATTCATCTTATTTTGTTTGTTGAGAAAACCCAATTTGTAATATGGTCATATAACAGAAAAACATTTACTATGGTTGATTGTAATAGTAAGTTAAAATATTAATTTTCATTTAAGAGTGATTTTGTGTTAGAGGAATTCACTGGGCATCTTGGTTTTGCTTAGAAAATTAAGACTTGTTTTTGTTTTATTTTCTCATGTAATACACTGATGACAACTTTTAATCTTCTTAAAAGCTTTAAAAAACTATGTTTTATGAATATTTTGATATACTATGTTTTGGTAGTTCTTAGAACTACCAGAAATTATGATGATGCTTTATAATGAATACTATGAAATTGATGACATATTCAGGTACTGAATAAATTGAGAACACTATTCTGGAGGAAATTTGTAGTGCCATATATATGTAATACACATATGGAACCATGATGACAGTTATAGGAAAAATAACCCAGTCAGTAAAATACAACTGGCTGTTATGGACTTTTTACTAATAAAATGGTTAATCACTTAACTTATTCTTTCTATTAATATTTGCTATAGTATAGACATGTTTAGTGATTATAGTATAACATATTTATTGAAGACTTAAAATTTGATAGCCATTACTTTTTTTTTTGAGGCACAGTTTTACTGTGTAGTGTAGGCTAGTCTTAAGCCCACGTATGTAGTCTAGCACGACCTTGAACTCAGGGCTGTTGTCCTGCTTCAGCTTCTCCAATGCTGATATTACAGTCTGTGACATCATACCTGCCCTGTTAAGTACGTGACTTAAGAAAATATCAATATGTTAATGGAGTACTTTGGTCCATCTTTTGAAAGCAGTGATGCTCAGGCATGTAGTTTTCTTGTGAACATTCCTATTTCATGAATGCTAATTGTCACGGAGGCAGTTGGCATCAGACTGCTCAGTCATCTTTGGAATTAAGTGTTACTTAGAAATAAATTTTTTAATGGAATGTTAGTGAAGTTATTGAATGCTTCTGCTGTTTTAAGAGGAGGTTTGAAAACATAATTTTGTGCAGATAAGTTATATAATATTGCCACAGATTAAAGTTAGAATTTAGTGTAACACTTGGGGAGTTTTTCAATTTTGCAATTTTCAGACCAGAATTAGATGAGTAACTGTTATTTATGCTCTAAAACCATACAAATAATCACATATTCTATCTAGGGTGTTTGAGTTCTCAGAATGAGGCCAAGAGATAAATAAAAGCAAAGGTTTGTTTCTCTTCAAAATATCAGTTAAAACTAGCAGATCTTTAGTTAGGTTGCTTTAAGAAAAAAGAGAGGTGGTGTATAGCTGAGCAGTAGAGCTCTTGCCTGTCTTGTACAAGGCTTTGGGTTCCATTCCCAGCACAGAAAAAAAGGAGAAGAAGAAGAAGAAAAGAGAAAAATACTGTTGGAAAACAAGTTGATCTTATTTGTGATTCTAGAATAGGGTAGCAGTCTGGACCAAAAATGTTTCAGAATGCCCACATCACCATGTTTTGTGTGTTATATTCATAACCAGATAAAAGGAAGTGACACACAGAAAACAGAAGAATAGAAGGCTAGTTACAATTGGTCACAGCTTACCACCTGCCTTACGATTTGAACAGTTGGCTACTTGTGATTAGCTGAAACTTTACTTTTTATAAGCATAAGGAGTCTCATTTTACTTATTAATTGCTCACTACATAGGGAGAAGCCTATAGGTCAGACTTGAAATAGGTATAGAGGCAGCTTTAATGAGGTTTAACTGAAATCAGAAATTAAAGAGGAGACTTATCAACTTTAAAGATTACAAAAGAATAGTATGAACTATTCCGAGAAATTGGATAACCGTGATAAAATGAATAAATTGATAGAAATTCACAATCAAGACTAAATCATAAAGAAATAGAAAATGTGATTGCATTTATAGCTAGTAAGGAGATCAAAATCAATAATCAAAAAGTTCCTGAGAAAGAAAAGCATAGGACCTGATGACTTTCTAGTGAAGTCTACCAAATATTTAAATGACATCTGTATCTTTCTTAAACTAGAGGTTTTTTTGGAGACAAGGTTTCACTATTAAATTTAGGTTGGCCTTGAACTCATTTTGTAGGCCAGGCTGGCTTTGATCCTCCTGTCTTAGCCTTCTGAGCTCTGGGACTATAGATGTGCACCACCACCATGACTGGCTAAACTGGAAGGTTTCTTTTTTTCAGGACTGGGGTTCAAACTTATGACCTTACACTTGCCACGCAGGCCCTTGTGCCACGGAGCTATCTTCCCAGCCCCTAAACTGGAACTTTTAAACAGCAAGAATTATTGTGATACCAAATCAGACAAAGATACTGCAAATAAAAACGAAGAAAGAAAGAAAGAAAAAACACCTATAGACCAGTATCTATGACTGTTGATGAAAAATCCTAAGCAAAATACTAGCAAACTTAATTAGATAGTATATTAAAGGTATTGTATATCATGACGAAGTAAGACTTAATTCTGGGGTGTAAGATCAGTCAACACGAAACAACAATAACAACTACACTAACACCTTTAGCTTAGTAGAGTAAAAAGGACAAAACACATGACCATGAAAACTGATGAAGAAAAGTATTTGACAAAATTTTTACATTAGAAAACACTCCCAACAAACTGAAGAGACATCTATGAAAAAATCACAACTAACAGAACAGAATTGGTGGTGAAAGACTGAAAGTTTTTCTCTACGATCAAAAATAAGAGGAGGATGATTAGTTTTTCTGTTTTTGTCATCACTATACTGAAATCCTAGCTAGAATAATTAGACAAGAAAAAGAAATAAGATACTCCTATTGGAAAGGAAGCTTTAAAAAGAATATGACATTATCTTATATGTTGAAAGCCCTAAAGATTCTACAAAAGAAAAAAAAAAAAAAAAGGAGCAAAAGAATTTAGACACCTTGTAGAACACAAAATCAATTAAAAAAATCAGGTGCATTCCTATATACCTTCAATTCAAAAGGAAATTAAGAAAACAGTTCTGTTTACAATAGCAAAAACAAAACAAAACCTTTAGAAATAAGTTCAGCAAAGAAGGCAAGAGTTTTATTCTGCAAATTACAAACTTCTCCTAAAAGAAATTGGGCATAAATAAATGAGTAGAAATCCCATCTTTATAGATTAATAGGTTAAATATTGTCAACATACCCATATTACCCAAAGTAATATGTAGATTTAGGGGCTGGTGAGATAACAAACTAAGTGCATGCTTAGGCAAGCACAGGGACTGGGGTTTGATCCCTGGTACTGCATGCTGTGCTGTTCCAAGAGTGCTGAGCCAGCACCTAGTCCATGCATGGTGCTGCACACCTGTAATCCTTGTGTTGGGGAGGCTGAAAATAGGAGCATTACTGTGAGTCTGAGCTGCATGGTGAGAACCTGTACTAAATACATTTTTATTTTTTATTTTACTTTATTTTTTTCTTGTTTCAGAGCTTTT